>VZTQ01003196.1:2022-25128 GCA_013400755.1 Pelecanoides urinatrix
AGGGTGGGTTTTATAAAGATAAGAAAACCTGTGTGTGGAAAATGAGATTTTTTTTTTTTTAAAAAAAAAAAAAAAAACAGCCAAAAAGCAACAGAAGGACAAGACTTGGTGATTATGGGGAATAAAAGAATATGCAAACAGAAAAGGAACGGGGATGCACCCATATATGCTCACAAATACTTGGGAGCAACCATTTGAGAAACCTGAGGACTTTACTGGGATTAGGTCTTCAAAATAGGGCACAACTGGTTGATAGTCTGAAGGAGAAAGACAGCATAATGAAATTCATGATTCTAAAGAAAGAGAAGGTAAAAGCTGAAAGTAATTATTAACTTCAAAAAAAAAGCACGTATTAACTAACTCAGTTTACAAGCAAATCATCTTTCCAAGCAGCCCTAAGGAATAAAAGAAGTCAGAAGAACTGGATATTACTGAAGGAAATTATACTTCAGAAAAAGCAGCAATTTATCTTAACATGAAAAAAAAAACCCAACATGGTTGGGGGGTGGGAATCTATTTAAATAAAGCATCCTCAGGTGACTGTATTAGGAATTCCGAGGACCTGAACAATAAAGACATTGCAAGGTGAGGAGAGAATGAGAGGCAGGTAGGACAATAATACAGGCAAACAGAAAAGAATAACATACAATGTTGGGACAAGATATCATTACGATGCAAAATTAATTCCATCCAGTGAAATACCTGTAAGACAAAATACTGCTTAAAATATATTACACTTTTCCTTGACCTCTTTTTTTACCTTTCCATTAAAACCAGAATGAGAACCAATAAACTTTGGAAATTTTTACCTTTGTCCTAGACTGAACTTGTTCTTTACAGATGAGGCATTTTTTCACCCGTGGTGAGCACAGAGAACACGTGGCAATGTGTCCACATGGGCCAAACAGAGTATCTCTCTTCATGTCTGAACACACCATACATTCTTCTAAGGTTTCAGAATCATTGTTGATCATAGATGGACTTCGGGAACCAACCTGACCACTACAAAGAAACCTTGCAGTCAAACTTACTTTTAAGAATTCTTAAAATTCTTAACCTAAAATGCATATCAATTGGCTGTTTATCTATATATTCCTATGCATTCAGGCATCAGTATATCATCATAAAGCAATCCGAACTGCATTCTCCCAAACGTACAGTTGACACCAGAGTGCAATGTCACATGCTCAGATAAGACGTTCTACAGACACAGGCCACACAAGTTAGAATAGCATCTCGTGAATATTAAAAAAACCCTTCCCTCCCATCCTAAGAATTTACTTTATTAATAGAGACATACCCTGTAAATTCAGAACTGCATAGCTTAACACCTTAATCTTGAATATACTTCCAATACTTGGCAAATGACGGGCTTGTAAAAGAACCTCCAAACTCCTGCAGTGAATTCGGATCTTTGTCCTATGCTGCTGCTCACCCAGCAGAGGGAGCACGTGTTGAACCTAACCAGCTCATTCCTACAGCCCTCACAAGCCCATAAAAGGCGGTGAGAAAGAACAGCCACAGGGATGAGGCTGAGACAGATAGACACAGGCAGACTCTCAAGAAAATAAGCACCTTACACACCAGGGCAATGTCAACAAAAACAGTCTCTCTTCGTGACATTTTGAAAGTACATTTTCGATTTCCATACAGGAATTAAGGATGAGAATCATGGTAAGCCAACAGTGGGAACACAACTAGGACAAGTAGCTAGCTGAAACTTCTCATACTGCATGCACTTGATAACATGACATTTCACCGAAATCATAACTCCTGTAGAAGTGCTTCTGAGACATCAGACCTACCCCCTTCTCCTCCTTTTACAGAATCATACAACCATTCAGGTTGACAGGTACTCAGGAGGTCACCCACTCAAAGCAGGAGCAACACTGAATTCATATCAGGTTATACCGGGCTTTGCCCATTCCAGTCTTCAAAACTTGCACAGACAGAGATTTCACAACCTCCCTGGGTAACCCGTCCCAATGCTTAGTTACTCTTTCAGTGATTTCCCCCCCTCCCTTTTCTGGGATGTTTTGAAGTTCTACCAACATCCGCCCTCACACTGCCACCTTCCCATTCTCATCCCTCCCATATTAACATGTATGAAAGTCCTGTAAGACTTGTCTTAAGTTTCAGCTAATGTATTTGTAGATAGTGTTCAATGTACCATAGAATATAAAGAATTAACTGAAAGTCAAGAATAATCTTGTCTGTTTTAACACTATTGCTAATAACGCAATATTTTAAATACATCAGTTAATCTATAGAAAGCAGAGACTTGGAAATTGCGTATTTTATGACTATACAAACCTGACTTTTTCTTTGTGACATTTAGCCAATGCTTTGCAGAGACTAGGATCAGGGCAGAGGTCGAGAGGAGACTGACCCTTCTTATTACGAATGCTGAGGTCAGCTCCGTTGGCTGCCAGGAAGCAGGCAATAGATGCTGCACTCTTCTTCTCTGCTCCCTGAGTGCCAAGTCCCATTATTAACTGAAAGAAGACAAATATGTAAGCAACTTGAGATCTCGACTCTGAACAGTTAGGAATAGTCTGGCTAAAGGAAAGCTATTTGACATGCGCACATGCACATACACACACACGTATAAACCTGTAAGCCCAGGGAAGCACCTTTAGAACTAAAATCAAAACAACTGTATAGCTGCTTAATTTTGAGTCAGTTATACTCAACTTTCCTTTAAGAAACTAAAATTCAGCAAAGAATAGTTCAGCTATTGAAGCATTCAGTCTCCTGCATACCTATACTCACTTGTGAAGTGGCTGTCCTACTGTAAAGGGCAGAGCCCCAAGCGGGTATATTCAGAATACACTCAAAGTATACTGAAATTGCTGAGTTCAGACAAAATGCTACCATTTGGACTGAAAACATAGTTGGGCAGAAAAGTAAATGCACACTTACTTTTAGTCTAGCGAGTAAAGCACCTGCCCAAGAAAGACTTGATTTCAGTTGCCTTCTCAGCCTGCAGGGATTTAAACTCACATACCTGTCCTCCTGTCCTAATCATGTAATGCTCCTTCAGCCTTTTACAACTATTAGTGTACTTCTGTATTAGCATATCTATTAGACATGATTCACAGGGCCCAGCTAGAAAAATAGAAAGAGAAGGCTCACTAGCATAGTCCAGCAAGGAGATGATTCACCTACTCTGGAGCATTCTGGGCCTGCTCTGACATCTTTTTGTATTAAAGCTTGATCAGATAAAATGTTTAAGTATAACGCAGACTACATATAACATGAAACTGCTGGCACCACTAAGAATCCCTCAGCAAACTACACTAGACTATATTCAAAGAAACAGCTTTGGCACAGCTGGGACAGCTTCAACTTGAGGAGTTTTAAGTGCTGAATTCCAGAATTATAAAGGCTTCAACACCTGGATAGAGGCAGGATTTTGCATGCACATCTTTCCATTAATTGGTTTAAGTGCCCAACTTGACTGACGTGCATCTTTCTATGCCACTTTAAGTTTGTACAATCGATCCCTGCATCTGGTCTTCTAAAAGCTGTGTGTCAAGTATCAATCCTAAAAATTAAGTAATTGTGGCTGATTAACAATCATTTTATATTTAAAGAACTAGATATGCTATTTTAAACACAATAATACAGGAACACAAGAATACAGGAATAAATTGAAAATACCAGATACCTGTCACTGTAGCCTTAAAGGTTGCACACATTGAAGTCTGAACTACAAAGAAAACAGTTTTCAAAACCCCTCTAGTTATCTCCCCCATCCCTCAGAGATGACTTGTGAGGAAAAAGGCTTAGGTCCATGCCTTGCAGCACGTGAAGTATGTATTAGAAGTCTTTACCCTGCCTTGATAACTGCAAGATTATCGTTCTTATCATCCAGCCACCCAGTTTCCTACAGAAGCAATTTTTTTAAACTTCAGTCTATACTTTTTTCCCAGCTAGGAGTTCTTATATCAGTATTACTGAGGTGCTACGAGACTCTTGAAGGTCACTTCATGAATTCAAAGATACTCAGTCCTGCATTCTTCCCTATGATCAGGTAAGAACAGTACAGCTTGGAAGACTTCATACCAGGAAAACCAGTAAGTTATGGAGAGAAATAGTTTTGCGGTGTTCAGATGACAGAACATTTTTGTTTACAAATTCAGACCATTTTTCTGCACCTCAATTACAGCATTGGCTGAAGCGAAGCAGAGATTTTATCTAGCTTCAGTCCAAGTACCTTGGACCACATGTCAGTAACCCAGCCAAGGTAGCACAATGCCCAGTGAAAGCTGATGTGCTCCGAGGTTGGCAGAGAAGACTTTTTGAAGGCATGCCTACACAATTTGCTGTAGTCCTTTCTTACTTGCTGGGACAAGAGTTCTCTTACCATCCACACTCATACCTCATGGGGTCTGAGCGGTTTCTCAACGGAACAGCTATTGTGTCTCGAAGAGGAAAATGAAACACAGCTAACAGGACAGTTTGCTTCGGTTGGTGTGGATATATACTACACCAAGACTGGCTCCTCCACCTGGAACAGTCATCAACATTATTCAAGAAAATCTTGAGTCCTAAAATACTTCTGTGTGCTGTATGCTTTAAAAACACCAAGACAATATTGCATCCCATGACACTTCTCTGGTAGTCTGCAACATTTCAGGCACACAGAATGAAAAAAACACAAACCAACCCATGCGAAAAAATAAAAGTTATATCTTAGTGCCTAGTACAGCTGCAGCAAGCCTCCTCTGGAGGGTGCCAGCCCTGAGATGCATCAACACAAGTCAGTCCCAGCCAATTCACCTGCGAGGGAGAAGACTCGGTGTAATCCACACAAACGGTATAAATATCATCTAAGTAGTTGTAACTACTGAGCTATCTTTGAAGCTGTAAACAACTAAGTGACTTCCATTAAAGTTTCTTTAAGTTTAAGTTAGGATTTAGGCAGCAGCATCAGTTTGAATCTTAAAAGCATTTCAGGGGCCTGAAATATACCTATATTAAAATAAATTACACTAAATGAGCCTGGGGAATAATACATTTATTTAGAATAAAAAAATACCCTAGACCAAGGAACACTGCATCTGTAATAAAGAAACTGAAATTACTTTTTTGTGGTGGTACAGACTGTACTACAGAAAATTTCTCCTCCTCCCAGCTGCACAATTATGGCAATATGCCGGATGAAAAACTTCAGAATTATTTAAAGAAATGGGGTTCACCGCTCATAGCACTTGAACACAGAAATGTTTTTCAGATTGATACCTAAAATGTGTAGGGCTTTGTGTACTACCAAGTTTTTTCACTACATGCATTTTCAATAGTCTATCAACAAACAGCTGAAGAAACCTGACAAAAAATGTTTTAGTTATTACAGCAGCTTAATATTGACATTCAGAAGGAACTACTGAAAATCAATGCTAAAGAACTCATTCCATATAATTCCACTTATTAAATGAGTTCATTGTATCAGTAAAAAATTGCTTTCATATTTTAAACCGTGCTCAAAGCAAAAAGTAAAAAATGGTAAAGTTTCAATGAAGTTGCTGTCCAACCAACTTTATCAACTATGAAAAACATCTAAAATCCTGCAAGTGAAATTTTTGTTATTTTTCAGTTTATTCAACTCAAAAAAAAAAAACATTATTTGTTAAAGTACTATATTACAAAGAGGTACTCTACAGGGCTCAGTAGGTTGGTATCTTCAGGACAGTATTCCAAAGTTAATTAAAATTTAGCCAAGCAAAAATGAGCTCTAAAATACTACAGATTTACATAGCAGATTTGCTATCACATAGACTAGAGGAATCTGACATGTTTTCCCAATCTTTAAAGGAATTAATAAAAATTAATCAAAAAAATAGAGAATACATCAATTTAACTTAAGTCATCATATTCACAAAGAGAAAGCCTTTCTGTTTCCCCAACTAAATTATTAATTCTATTTATACTCTATTATCCATCACCTGTATTTGCAATTCCACACAAGACAAACTAAAGCTATCCAAGGACACATTTGTAAAGGTCCAGATTTTAGCACATATTTTAGCAGCCTAAATCCTGTCTTTTTTTTTTTGACATATGATTTTGGGCCAGAGGTGCTTTAATATTAAAAGTGTTTACTGGAAAAATCTAGTTTACAGCATTTTTACATTACCTTTTTTTAAGTAAAGGTAGATAGGCACAAGTATTGTTCTCATTTACTATTTTCCACAAAACAACCCATTTTCAAGACAGTTTGATCTGCTGATCATCTTAAAGAGTTTTCAGGTATATTTTAGCCAGGCTTTACTCCACCTTTTACATTTCAGCCACATAAAATTAAAAGAAGCAAATTTTTCACCTTTTCTCTGGGGGCATGTATCTTCTCCACACCACTTAAACCTCCCAAATTTGTTAGTTAGGCAAAAAATTTCTCTGCAGCTAAACGAAGTGCAAAAAAAAGTGACCAACAGTTTGATCAAGCTAATATAGGAGGTACTGGTTGATCGTTACTTTTTCTTTTTAAACATTAGAATGTTTTTAGATGATCAGAGATCCAATCATGCAGGGATTTTGTTTGTTTGTTTGTTGTGGCGTCTTCCCCCCCCCTCCAACTCTTTTTTTAATTATTATTTTAATGGAAATTAACCAAAAGTGTAATAATTTTTTTTTTTTTTAAACCAGGAATACATCTCAAACGAAACTAGAAGAAAAACTTATTCTTTGAAACATAAAATCCCCCAAAACTAAAATTTAAGAAGGTGGTAGAAAAAAAAAACCACTTCCTGCATTAAAAAACTCAAAACACAACAACTCTGGTTTCATTGTGGATGCCACTAATAAGATGGGCAATAGAGAAACCTATTTATGAAATGCCGAGTCAGAGAAAAAGTATTTATCTCCTCTTCATTCTTTTCACAGTTAAATACATGCACACAAAGTATTTTGGCCACTTCTCAGAGAGTCCATTTCAGATCATGGAAACAACTGAGCTGTAATTGCTTTCCTCCTCTCACTTGAAAGTACACAAGCATTTTTTTTACATATGCCAGTCATCTCTCTTTTCAAAGCTTATTCCAGTGTATTTCAGTGAGATTAAGTAATCAGTCTGAAAAACATTTGTTGTACAGTGGAATTACTGTTTTGAACAAAGGCTTTTTAATAAATTTGGTGGGGGTTTTGTGAATGAAATGCACAGTTAAAATTAGAAAACAATATTATAACACTGGTAACTAATGATTCAGCAAATCTGATCCACTGTTATGTTATGCATCTTTAATACTTAAAGACAAAATTGTTGTTTGTTTTTCTCAATTCCAATCACTCCAAAATTTTATTTCTCTTTTGCCTATCAGCAAAACTATAAACTTCATTTTTGCATATGGTGTTCACACAGCTTTTTGGGTGTGAGCGTTTCTTTTTTCAATAAAACATTTTGACCTTTTTTACCTGGAGTTCTTTGAGTACTTCCTAACTAAAGCACAATTTCTGAAATGAACTGTCAGAAAGATACATAACAATAAACATTCAAAGATTAAGAATGCCTTGTTCTAACAGAATAAACTTTCAGAAGGTTATAGAAGCAGCGAAACAATTAAAGCTCAAAGTCATGCAAGATGTTGAATCACAGAAAACATAATTTTAGTCTTATTCTGTACTGTAATACAGTTTATTTCTCTTTCCTGAAAAGCTACTTTTGATTTTTTGGCAGCCATACATGTTCACTATGGAAGAAAGACTTGTAGAAATATTTTGAACTAAATAACCCATATTTTAGTTTAACAAAGACAATGACTACATGTGAAAAGCCACATATAACAGTATGATTTCTGCCTACACTGCAGGTCTAATGCAGAATGTCTACATAAACTTATGCTGCCAAAAAACAGTTCAACAGTACAGAAATAGACAAACTAGACAAAGAGACAAATGTGCAGGAAAAAAAAAGAATAAATAAATGCATTTTATTTACTGTGTTCTTTGATGGCTCCCAAGCAGTATCTACCTTGCCCACATCTTGCATGTCTTGGAGTTGGCGGAGCTGTGACAGGGTGTGGTGTCTCAGGGCTTCATGAAGGGGAGTATCCCCATCTTTATCCTGAATATCCAACTTAGCACCTGCACGGACTAAGAGCTGAAATGAGAGAAAAACCAATTTAAAACTCAAAAAAAGCTATTTATTCCTTTTAAAACTAATTTCAGTGAAACTATGGTTTAGGATGCTCTAAGAGGTCCAAAAGGGTTATTCTTTTGTCTTGCTACAATTCACAGTTGAGTTTATTTAAATTCATTTTCCATACTTGAAGCTCAGCCCTCAACTGCAGCATTTGTCTCTTTCAAACATCAAGCTTATTTCAGCAGAAGTCTAATGCTTGCCTGTGCTCTATGGGAGCACTACAAGAGATGCTGTTTTAGAGGATTCTTTCTACTGTCCAAGACCTTTAATTCTTTCAAGATAGCCTACAAACAATGTAATATATTACAGCGATATATCAGAAACAGAACAAGTGGGCAATACTTTAGAGATATATATATTCTTTACTATTCAGTTTCAATGACCTCAAAAATCACCACTTTCACACCATGCTAAACTTTACAACTTAATTTACAGTATCCTCCCATTAGCAAAGTAGTTAAGCATGTACTTCGGTTTATCCTTATTCAGCAGAAGACAAAAACCACTGACACTATTAAATACTATCTCAGAACACTTTGGAAAGTAATGAACTATAAGACTCGTCTTTAAGGCTAATTTTAGACACATGTTCCAGGTCACGTGACATGAAAGCAAACATAAGGCTGCACAGGCCCTCCTATTCACATTGCCTTTGTATACAGCCCTCCCATATTCGAGGCACCAGAACTTTCTTAAATATACAGTTAAACAAAACAAATCAACACATGCTGACAAATAGCAATTGCCCCTAAAAATTAAACCCTGTCATTGTCACTATTCAGAAACCTGTAGATAGCAGCTGAGGTTTTAACTTTAGTTTTGAGCTTTTGCTACTCTGCAAAATTCAGCTTAGCTGCAGAGACAAAAGGCATAGCCGAAAAAAAGGAATACATGAAGTGGGATCTCCCTCTTCAGAACCTGAATGCTTACAAGGATCTCAGACTCTTGGAACCAAAGAACCTCAGACTCTAGAAAAGGCTAAAAGGAAAATAGCTTAAAGGGAATTCAGAACTCAATTTTCAAGGAAATACCCGCGTGTAACTGACTGCAGCTTACCATCTTCCCCAACTTTTTCTTCCATGAGTGAAACCAAGAAAACCACATAATAGTTGCAGCAGTCTCCCCCTCAACTTCTTACACTCTCTAAATGGACTTGCTCTGGAACAATTTTTCTTTCTCATATTCATATCTTGTGTCTCCCTTTAGCTATTTACTGCCTAAGAGTTTTTCTTGGAAGAAAATCTATAAAAGAACTCTTCAGAGCAACCTGGAATCCTTGGCTCCCACAGAAATTCAAAGCCTTCGCAGAAGTTAAAAAAAAAAGCAAACCACCATCCTTTGTCATGGCAGCAGGGCTTTTAAAAAAACCCTGCTACCTTTGACCACTATTCCACAGATGCCTGAGGGTACAACCCAGCCCTGGAGGGTACCCAATAGGAATTAATTTTGAAATACGGAGCCAACATGTTCTTTGCATGGCTGCATGAGTTATTTTAGGACTTCTCAAAGTTAATCCATCTCTGAAGTACGGATACTCTACAGGGTCATTCACTCAAACATTCTCGGATATAAGCACGTCCAATACGCATACTAGTTCTTCTACATGCCTACCTTCCTGCTCATCTGCTACATTAGTATTGTATTCCCAGGTACCTTGTCAGTTCCAGAAGGGCACAAGAGCTCACCAAATACAGCTGCCGAATAGCTTGCAGAATGCAAGTGACACTGACTCTAGGAAACCATTCTTTTGGTAGCAAGCAATTCCAGATATAGGGCCATATCACATGTTTCACTGTAATGGGATCACATCCATCAACCCTTGGAGATGGAGAAACCTTACAGCAAAATAATGCTAAACAGAACTGCAGATATAGGCCTGCACAGAGGCAGACAATTCTCTGTAGGCTTGAATAACAGACAGTTTTTAATATAACAACGACTCTCTCTCTATGAAGACAAATTAAAAAAATTTACACAGAGGGCCGAGGTCAGCTTGATGTATTCACTCACAGGGAACATCTCTTACAGCAGCGAGTGCTCTCTCTCAGCCTCAACAGCCCACGCTAGCAAGCCAAACACTAAGTCGCATAGATCCCCTATGGACAGTGCACACAGGCCAGAATGTGTGCAGGCTAGACTCCTGTTTCCTGTGCCAGTAACAAAGAAATTGAAGTATTAACTTTTGCAACCATGCGAGCAAAAAACCAGAAACAGCATTACTTTCACTGGTAAGGTACTTTTGTTACTGCTTACAGCCCTCCCCTCCAAAGCTAAGAACAGGGAAAGTTACACACTCAGAAGACTGAAAAGTAGTTAAATGCATAAAAAGATGTTTCCCTTAGCTACAATTCGCAAAAGCTATGAGCAAGAATAATTACTCATACAACAAGAGGCATCAAAAATGCTATTTGAAGGTCCCATTACAGGACCACAAGACTCAGACAAGTAACAGAGGAACACATTCTCCCTTATACAACAAGGAGGGATGCTGGAGTTGGCAACCACATAGAGGAAACCATAATGTATATGCACAAAAATTTAACATTCCTCAAATGTCCTTCATATTGCCGACTGACCTTCTGAGCAAGTTGGCAGGTTTCTGAATTGATCAAGATTAATCATACAAACATTCAATGGCTACATGTTGTTAAATCATTTTTTAAATATGCATGAAGTACCCATGTCTTAACAGCTACAGTCAGCTTGAATCAAGCACCATTAACCATAAGGCTTATTGCAAATAAGACACTTACCCTAACAATTTGTGTATGCTGTCGTTCAACGGCAAGGTGCAGAGCAGTTTGCTGGTTAACATTCTGGATATCCAGGTTAGCATTGCCCTGAAAGATATTCAGAGCATTAGAGCATTATCATCCCAGCAATTCATCTACAGGCAAGGCAGTCCATTAAGGTACTGAGTATGACCCTGAAAATAATTCCTAGTTTGGAGATTCGAGAGCAGAAGTGATTAAATACTTTAATTATTCACTGTACAGATATTGATCTGTTGAATCAAACTAGGTATCAAATTTTTTCAGTCCCTCTGCACCATTAGGACATTGTAATGATCTCAAAGGCAAGTTTGACCTTTAGAGCTCACCCCGTGTCCTTCCCTGCTCCATCGCTTCTGCATTGCGATTGCAGGTGTAAAGAAGCAAACTATTTTCACATCAGATGGTTAACTGAAGTGTGACATTTAAATCCTCCCAAGAAAAGAGTCCTACCTGATGCACCAAAAGTTCAGCCACTTCCACATGATTATTGAGAGCTGCCAGATGCAAGGCAGTGTAACCATCATCTTTTTTCTCATCAACAATCCACGGTCGTGGTAACTTGGACAACAATACACGCATTGCACTGAAATAAACATGCAGAGATGGCACAAATGCAAAAGTACTACAAAGTAGTAGTAGCTAAAGTAGTATTAGTATTTTTTCAAAAAGAGAAAGGGGGTGAAAAACTATACGAACAATTCCGAAGCATAATAATTTCACGTTCAGTTCCTTCTAGTTAAAGCATACAAACAAACCAAACAATACCCAAAACAGAGTGTGGGGAGTCAGATTCTCTCAGAAGAATGTTATCTAGCAGTAAAAATTACCTTAAAAAAAAAAGTATTCACACAAATTCTGACACATAGACCACAGAAGTTGTTCTCCCTCAAAATCCTTATAGCATCCTTTACTTAATTATTTAATAAGCAAGTTCCACTACATTAGATTTCTTAAAAATAATCACTTTATAAACTGATGTCATTGGCTGTAACAGTTAAGACTTCCAATTTCTGAGATAAAACTGGAGTAAGATCTCTTAGGCACAAACAAAATAAATGCTGAAACTCTAAAGTGAATTAGTGGAATATTTTCATAACCGATAGTGGCTGAGTATAACATACCATGGAGTACCTACTAGTACTCCACCCCACTTCTGTATGTGCCTACCAAGATGCTTATCAAAGGAAGGGGATTTATTATCTTACACCTCAAATTCAAGGGTGGGGAAAAGCAATTCGATTACTAGAGTATTAAAGCAGACTAAAATCCATGAAGTCCAAAGACTGCAGTGTTAAGGGTATTAATAACACACCGCTGGATAAACAAATTGCTCAATCTTGTATTCTTTCAGAAATACACTTTTCTTAAGTTCACGTGTCTTCACCTAGCTTTTGGACTAGGTAAGTAACCAAACAATTCCCTTATTGTCTTATCTTCATAAACAGCACATACAGCTCCCTTAAGACAGCTCCTCAGGGACAAACAGAAAACCAGATACTGCTATAATCTTGTACCAGGAAATGTCTTCTGTCATCTCATCTTTCCCTACCTTTGAAGCAACATGCTATCTACAGGAGAAACAGTTCTTCACAAAATTCAAACTTTAAAATCCAAGTAATACTAGCTAATGAGAGTGGAACCACAGAGTGCCTTGCAAGGCAGATACTATAATTGAATTAAACATGATATTGAAAATGTGGGATCTCAATAAGCCTCAGAAATATCCTCATAAAATGAGCCTCTCAGCTTTTACTTAAAAATATTCTCAACAGATAGCAATAAGATGACTGCACTGTCAAGCAATAACTGAGCTCCTAATTCATGCCAATAATCTATTATCCTGAACATCCACACCGCACAAATGCTAATCACTCCTAAGCTCTCTTTTAGAGTAAGACAACAAGTTTCCTACAAAACAAATAAAAAGCTGTGGTTCTGGGGATAGCTCACTCCAATGAGCCCTCCTGAAAAGCAGAAGTAAGAGTCCGTTAGGTAGACTGCTCTAAGAAAATGCACTCCTTCCTGCACACTGCTTGGACACTCTCCTAACAGACCCTGACTTCTTAAGCATCTCCATGCTCTCCTGCTACTGCACTACGTATGCAACATAGATCCTCAGTTTCACAGTTAGTACACCACCCTGGCAGTTGCAGGATAACAGTCACTTTTCTCCCCCAGATTCAGAGTGGCTGAAGGAACCACAACTACACAACTGCATCTTCAGGCCGCAGGATCACCCAGGCCCACAGGAGACCCATGACCAGCTGCTACGTGGAGCGTCCACAGCCAGTCTGCTCTGAAGGTTTGTCCTCTGCAGAGTGGACATAAGCACTAGGCCAGGAAGCAAATGCGTTTTGCAGTCTGTGGGTTATCTCAGTCTTTTTAGATTCCATCATAATCACAGTTTTCTTGAGGTAAGCAAATAAATAAGAAACCATTCCCAACCTCTTGGGATTTTTTGTTTTCCTGGCAGGACTAAGCTTCTCACTCACAGTTCAAATCACTTATAACACAGAAAAATAAGACAACAAGGTTTAACAGATTGTACATTGCTCATTGTGAACCATTGCTCAGCTTCTATTCATAACACTTTCTACAGCTCTGTCACACGCTAGGAAAAGAGACTAGAATATTTGGGGGAGAAAAAAAAAAAAACACACCACAACACAAAACCACCAACATTAATTCTTTGAGAGATTCACTTATGCAGGAGTTTCCAAAATTAAGGATATAATTTAGTAAAGCACAAGTTACCAAAGCTTTAAGAAATGTGGCAAAATAAACGAATATTAGTTGCATTGATAACCATCATTTATTTTGTAATGAAATGATGTATTTTCAAACCTAGGATATAAATATGTCTCTGGTTCACAACATCAGAACTGCTTCTAGCTGCCTTAGAGAGGGAGCAAGACTGGAGCACTGTGGCTTGCGTCATATCTGGACTGTATCTTGGCACACCACCATCAGCTCTTCAGAAAGGTGGGCTGATACAGAGCACGCCTCAGGAGCACACCATACCAGCAGCGCAACAAGCCAGTCTGCTTTCTACAGTGGCTTCCCACAGAGTATCATGTCATTTAAGCTCTTTGTCTTCACCAGGCTCAGTGCTTCTAAAGACCCCATAAAGCTCTAGAGTAACTACTGTGGATCATCAAAAAAGCACAACAAAAATTACCTGAAAATTCCTTACGACTGACAGAAGCAATATGATCACTGTAAGTGACGAGTATAAGGTGGGGCAACAATGACCTAAGGAAAAAAACCCAAGGTCAAGAAATTTTTTTCACAACTGCAACTACAACTTGAGGAACACTATGGGAAGGCACCAACCCTCAGATGTGCATTTCTCTCATTATAGCCAGCTTGTCTCCAAAGTAGCTCTGGTCACTAAACAAGGAACCATCCTAACCAACTCAGATATTTTATATCCTTACTGAAGAAAAGGATATAAGAAAACTGCTAACTCCACAGATAAATAAAATAAAAATAAAATTTAAAGTTGTTGCGGTTTAGCCTGGCAGACAGCTAAACACCACACAGCTGTTCGCTCACTCCCCGCAGTGGGATGGGGGAGAGAATTTAAAAAAAAAAAACAAACCAACAAAACAAAAAAAAACCCAAGGTAGAACTCATGGGTTGAGATAAAGACAATTTAATAGGACAGAAAAGAAAGAGAAAATAATAATAACAACGACAAAAGAATATACAAAACAAGTGATGCACAATGCAATTTCTTACCACCTGCTGACCGATGCCCAGCCAGTTCCCGAGCAGTGGACCCCCCCGCCAGCTTTTCCGCTAGTTTATATACTGAGCATGACGTCATATGGTATGGAATATCCCTTTGGTCAGTTGGGGTCAGCTGTCCCAGCTGTGTCCCCTCCCCTTTTTGCACATCCCCAGCCTACTCACTGGTGGGGTGGTGTGAGGAGCAGAAAAGGCCTTGACTCTGGAAGCACTCTCAGTAGGAACTGAAACATCTCTGTATTATGAACATTATTCTCATCCTAAATCCAAAACACAGCACTACACCAGCTACTAGGAAGAAAACTAACTCTATCCCAGCTGAAACCAGGACAAAAGTACATCCACACACTTTAGCAGATGCATTAAGTGAATACACTTCAGAAACATTATTGTTGCTGTTTCGTTAATACCTCTCATCTTTGAGAGAAAAGTAAGAAATTAATTGACTTAGTATTTTGTATGCTATGAAAAAATTCACTCATCCTAATATTTGAAAGAGCCCCAATCTTACCAGATCCTCTTTCAAATCTTTTCCTATTTAGTTTGCTGTCAAATACCGGGAAAATTTTCATCTGAAGTTCAACTGTAAAATATTCGGGGGCTAAGACCCCATCCTGTTTTCATATAAATGAGATGCCTGCTACATTTTTAGATGCTTTTAAAACGCATCAGTCCTACTGAAAAAACAGAAGGACCAACAAAACAGGCAAACAGCTTCTATGTGTAATAGATTTTTATCTTACTTTTCACAGCAAAGCATCAGAGGGCCAGTAACTACTCAGTTGCTTCTGCCTATGCAAGTTAGAGACCACACCTCTCTCTCTTCCAGACTGTGCTAAACTACTGGACAGCAGGATGGAAGAATGGTTTTATGGACATGACACCTTAAAATTCTGCAAGATATTAATATGCTACAAATGGCAAATTTTTTTTTATGATGCTCAATGGCTGCATCCTCCTCATTAGCTGAGAGGTAGTTTCTTTCAATGCACAGGGATCCTGTTCCTTCACACTGCAGCCTTCCTTCCTACATCTATTCTATTTGCAGGTTTTTCTAGAGCTGCTGCCAAAATTTTGACAGCTAAGTGGCTACCATTCAGAACAGTACTCACTGGAACAGGCATGCATTGCATAATAAAAAGTCATATTAGTGAATTGACATTGCATGCCAATTACACAGTAATTCTTTACTTACTTTTCCACACAAATTATTACAGAAGAAGCCAAGTTGTACTGCTCCATTTTCAGGACCACAACACAGATGTAGTCCTGAAAACTGCTTTCATCTTGTATACATTAAAACAGACCACAGACTACTTTCACTGTAATTGTATTGAAGATCAAGAAATCAGCAAATCGAACGGTAACCCTGACCATGAAATCAGCTGAAGAAAACTCTTCAGACTATTGTCTTCAGTGTATTCAGCTGTTACAGAATACATAGCTAATTGAGTAGCTGCAAAGATTATTGAGAAGATGCTTAAAACTCTTATCGAACACTGAAACTATGTCATCACTATGCTATTTAAGGATTATTACTAAAGCATTACTAATTAAAAAAATTTTGTAACAGATAAGCTTTGGCATTTGTTGGTCTGCAGTATTTTCAGATTAGCAGGAAACTGATAGATTTTGGGCCTTTTTCAGTTGGATGATCTTTTGCAAGTTCTGAAATTTTCTAGATGGGATGACAAAAGAAAAACTTCAGTGAAAATTTCTGAGCAAGTTGTCTGTAAAGCTTTGAAGGGGGTGAGGAAACTAGTTCTTCTCTCATAGGAGCTAAACACCTGCTCAGTGAAAAAGGAAACAAGAAAGCATATGTGCGTAAAGGGGGCTGATATCAAGGTATCTGTTGCTTTCCCAGGCCCACTGTTGCGGGTACAGTGACTTAAAAAGCTCACCATAATTCACATAATTCATCCCCATAAAATGACAGTCCAGGCTCTAATAGTTAGAAGTGATTTGGTAGAAGGAACACCCATTTATACTCTGTTACATTTCATTTGAGATGTAGAAGAGTAACAGCAAATGCTGCTGCTGAATGCACCTTTAATTTGACCTTGCCACACGAGTTGTTTTGTTTTGGGTTTTTTTTGTGGTTTTTTTTTGTTGTTGTTGTCGTTGTTGTTGTTTTTTTTTAAGTCCTGATTTTTAGAGAGTCTGGAACCACAGCTTAACATATATATGATGTATTTAAATTATAAATAATAGCAGAATGCAAATTCAACAGTATGAATTTTATATTTGCAACATAAAATGCACCACAGATCTGAACAATACACTAATACGTTTTTAGCCACATAGAGCAGTTGTTTCAACACCAGTTACCAACATTAGACATATCAAAAAAAAAAAAAAGTCATTGTTATGACCATAAGTTTTAACATATGGTATATTATTATCAACCTACATATAAAATCTTTTTCCTCATGCAGTTCTTTACTCATAGAATTTTTACAGATGTTCATCAGCATTACCTGAGAAAGCCGCATACAATAATGGATTTATTTAACCTGATCTAGTTGAAGATGTCCCTATTCATTGCAGGAGGGGTTGGGCTAGATGACCTTTAAAGGTCCCTTCCAACCCAAACTATTCTATGATTCTATTTGAAAAAATCTACAAGATGAAAGTTCTTGTAAGCAAGATGAAGCTAGCACCTCGCTGTATAAAAAAGATTCCACATTTAGCATTCTTAACTGCAAAGGTATCCTTCCACCCTGCTTAAAAAAATATATAAAGAAAAACTAGAGAAGATTCTCTGCTACCAACTACAATTTGACTGCAGAATGATTTAAACAGGGAAGGTTGGGGGTTTGTGGGTGGTTTTGTTTGTTTGGCCTTTTGGGGTTTGGTTTGGTTTGTTTTTAAAAGAACAGATACTTAGGCATTAAAAGAAACAGAGAGGCTACTTCACAATCAGCGTACACATTTAACTTAAATTGCTACTGAAAGACACAATCCCGCTCTTCCCTGCATTTCAATTCCTGCATTATTGTTGCCTCTACAGACATGTCACTGTCTAGTGAGCGAAGCAACCTGCCAGACTCTCGATTTGGCAAGTTTGCTTTCAGACAGATCAATAAGATAATCCAACTTACCCTTGTGACTTCACGATCACTAGAAGTGATAGGAATAAGGAAATGATGAAGCTAGAGTTGCAGGGAAGGCAGACTGCCCTTTCCAGAAACAAAGTCTTAGATCAGCATAAACTTATCAGGAATCATATCTCTAGGGGTTGTAATGATTCAGCGCACTTTCTACTACAAGTTTCTCTACTCCCCTGTCATTCTCCTCCCTCAGGTCAGCTTTCCACTGTCCAGTGCGACATAGTTTCATAGCACATTTTACAGCAATCCTGGCTTGAAGTATTCCCCCACACACACACACCTCTTCTTCTCCACTTATTGCCCCCCCTGGCTCAGCTAAACCTGTTCATCTGATCCCTGTTATATCCTTAAACAGCTGAAGGAACAGATCAGATTTAGAGTTTCAATTGCAAAGCTTTCTTTTAAGGCTGTATAGTACGACATGCATTTTAAAACACAACTAGAAGCAAGATCATTTTTTACTAATCCCATTCTTGTCCACCGCTGCTCAAGGAAAAAAAAAAAGTGGCCCCAACACAGCATCTAAAAAGTCACCCCTTTTTGTTGGATTATTTCTTATACAGAAGAGTACCCTGAGCCCGCTCACTGTGAAGCCAAGGAAATATTTGTACCAACATAGTGCAAGAAGTAACACAGGAGCAGGACAGTGCTATTTTTAGCAACGATACGATCTTAAGTGCACATCAGCACACAACTTCAAGCCAAATCAGTTCCCTGATCTGGTTCATCCGTTCCCTGATCTGGTTCACACCACACTCGCTGTGCAGCACAGGGAGTTACGCTGGAAGAACGAAGGAAGAAGTATCCCTCAGGAACAAGTAACAAAGAACAGATTAATACCCTAGACTGGCATTACTGAGCACTCTTTCTCATGAAATTAGCATTTAATATTTCATATCTGACTGATGGCTCAGTCAGCATAAGTTTAAGCAAGCAGGCTGTTTCCTTCTTTTTGTCTCAGTATTTTCAAGTATCTCTTGGTATTTGAAAAATTGATTTCAATATACATGAAATGGAAGAAACAATGAGGTATATAAATTTACATGGAATTCACAAAAACGTATTCTGTATTAGCCTAGATCTTACACAATTTTGTTGTCAGTGTATGATTATGAAATTGAAGAAAGAGAAATGAAAAAATGTGACTTTTATCAGAAAGCTACACTGCAACAGAAGGTACAAGGTAAGCAGCTACCAAGCACAGGACAAAGTCAACACAGACAGAGGAAGCGAGGAAAGTATAAGTCCAAGATAGTGGTTCCGTTCAGGACTTTGCAATTCGCTTTCTACCCTACAGTACTGATCTTTAATATATTAGTAACTACATCTTTACTATATTAGTAACTACAACTAGTAATTATATCCATACTCATTGAGATGACATTTTCATTTAATAAGTTTGTTTAATTTTAGATGGAGAGATTTCCAGCTTTTTGCTCCTTTGATTCTTTCCAGCTTCTTGCTCCTGAGCAACATAAAGAATTTTGTCTGAAAAAATGCAGAGAAAATCTTGAGGTATTTGGGTTCCTGACTGTTGTATTTAAATGGTTACATTTCAGTTACTTTATTCTTTGCTGAGGAAAACATTGCATGTACTCCCTATGAATACGAAAATCCCCCTTTTCATATTTTGAATGTGTAGTTATTGGTTTTGTTATAGGCCCATTTTGTACACATGAAAGTCAGATTAATGGACTGAGCTGTTCAGGTGATTTCTTTTTTTATGCTTTTCTTCTAAAACATTTGAGTTTTTTCAGAGAACAGTAGCACCTAATTCACACGGGCATTCATTTCTTGAAAGTAATTTTATAGCTAAGCATTATAAAGAGACTACTACTTAACTATTAAATGTAATAGTACGGAATGATATGCATTTACTGATTTAAAGGTTTAACATATATATATATTTCAAATAACTTCCAACTCGATTCGAATATGGAAAGGTGGGGCGAAAAATCAGCACCAACTTCTTACTCATAAAATAGCACTACGGTTCGCAGCTGAAAACTTAAAACCAGAGGTACACGAGGCCGCTCAGACCTCCGGTCAAACGGCACCCTGCCACTCCAGGCATTTTCCGCCGAGCGCGACAGCGGGCTACGCGGCCCGCCATCCTCTGCCCGCCTGAGGTCCTTGCCCGGCTACCCGCAGGGCCGCCCCCCTCCTCCCCCCCCGCCACCTTTCTAAGTATAGCGACAACCTCATCAGGATTTACCAGCCGCAGCGCACGCTCAGTGAAAACCTGGGAAACCGAACTGGAAACACGAGCGCGCGCTTTATTTGGCAGTGCTAAAAAAACCTGGGGACAAATGGCGGGGCGGCGGTGGCGGTGCAGGCTGCACAATCAATCGGCAGAGCGCCGGATAGCCGCTCCCGCCGCCGCCGGATCGACAATCGACAGCTGGGAGACTATTTTTTGCAATGGTTGACTAAATATGGTCAGGGAAGAGAGAGGCACAAGAGAGCCTGTTTGCCTGGGAGTGCATGTTTCAAATGCTTAGCTGCCTATAAAGCCGTAACAGTTTTGCTGGTGCCCTCTGAGTGGGAAATACGGTCAGTGTCTTCTGTAGTGTGCGCGCGGCAGCCCTGACCTCGCTAGCAGACTTGACCTCTGAAGATGGAAAGTGGCTTCAACACAGACCTGCCTACAGTTAAGCCTGGAAACATAACCTCAAGCAAGAAAAGATGCAGTGCAATATCTAAGGAACTAGAAGAAACCAATATTTGCCGGGGGAGGGGGGAGACGACCGCCTTTTTTTTTTGGTGCTTTTTTTTTTTTGGAAGCGACTCCAACTTTTGGGGGCTCGGTTTGGTTTTTTGTTGGGTTTTTATTTTTCTTTTTGCCTGTGATTATTTCCATCTGACAGTGGGCTAAGTTCACCTTCCCTTGGCTTCCTAGCATCTATCCTTGGAGTCTTAACTCTCAGTCCAGCAGACATAAGGTATAATTTCTATACAACATCATCCATATTTTAGCATTCCAAGAAAGGCAGCAGGTGCCAATTAAGCACCCGTCTTTATGCCTTTTTTTTTTTCCTTTTAAGTTTTATCTATTTAAGGTGGTGAGGTACTGTACGCACCGACATTCGCCCCCCCTTGCCTCCCCCTCCCATGTAATGAAGAGCTGATTCAGCGAATAGGGAGAGAGCACTCAGGATGAGATGGCTGCTGCTGATGTGTCTCTAGGTCATTACCTCTCTTCCAACTGCAAATGCTGCATGATACTATGCTTACAGGTAATAGAACATCAGGAGACCTGCATTATTCTGCACGTTTAAAGGATGCCTATGACTTTCTGCATGTATAACTTATTTACTAGAATGTTTTTTTATTGTTATATTAATCCCTCTACCCTGGGAACAGCTTAATTCGAGTGTGTTAAAGTAGCAAGCATTTGTAGTGTAAAGAGCAGGTTGAAAGAAAACAACATTAGTCCAAATTTCATAGCAAAGAAACCCCAACTTGCTTGGTAGGCAGAATTCTTTTTTAAAGAACATAAACTCAAAAATTGCAATGCCATTAACTGATTATTCATTTCAGTGAAATATATTCTTATCTTCCTATGCACAACTAAAAAAATTACCAACTTTAAGAAGAAAATCTAATAAACAGTGTAGTAGTGCAACGCTGAGTTCTCAAGTAGGTCTAATCAAAATTTTCAAGGTGCTTTATCTCAGATGTACATGAAAACAACCTACTTAAAAACTAGAATGTGACTGCTGTGATTCTAATGCTGCATTGCTGTTTCTCCTTGTAGTCCTGTGCTAGCTACTGCTACACTCTGATTTGCTCTCTATCAGCTGCACTAGTTTTTTTTGTCATGAGCTGCAGAAATTCTTACTTCCTCTGCTCTCAGCTTTCCTTATGACTATTACATTTACTAATTGTTCAGCTTATTTCAAATTTACCTTCTAATGCTGTAAAGACAAAGCTTACTCTTTACTGTAACCCGAATCAACTCCTGAAGTACAAATTAAGCAACCATAAGCTATATCTGACAGCCCCTTAGAAGTTAAACACGTACTGTACACCAAAAATTTAACTACCATTCCTAACCAAGGCGCACAGAGTCTGACAAAACAGGGTTAAACTTAGGGTTTGTTTCTTTGAGGGTGTTTTTTCTTTAGTTGTCAAATATTTCAAGCATGGACAAGATTTTGACTGAAGCAGGTGAGTGCCAATTTTAAAAAATGAGATAAAGCTGCTTACAGAAGTGTTGATTAGGTATCAGCTTTCACATGTGACCTTCAGCCTAACAATCCAAATCCTGTCACAGCAGTTAGAGGTTGTTTTCTTAATTCAATGTCATCATCTTTATGATAAGCAGGATCACCAGTGGCATGTGCTTTTTTTTTATTTTATTTTATTTTTAAACCACTCTGAACTACAGCAGAAATAAGTAAAAACCTGCAGAGCGTTCGCAGAATACTGGATGGGACGCAAAAAGCATGGAAATGGGATTGGGGAGGGTAGGAAAATAAATTTGTAACTGCCATATTAGATGAGTCTATACTTCCCTTCAGGACACTAGATGCAAACTATATACCAGCATGGAAATCTGCTAGAAGACCTGGGAGGAAGCGGAAGTTTTTACAGTGGAATACAACTACGAATTCCAAGAAAACATGCTGCAAAGCTACCAGCAACTCAACTCTCCACTCAAATGTGGTCACTCGGAACGAACAGCAAGAGGCTGCAAAAATCTGGAAATGCACTTCTAATGTCCATGCTATCCCAGAACAATGAACTATAACCTGCTTTAAGCCACTGTGCAGGTAAATTGCATTGCAAAGTTCAGTTAGAATAGTAAGTTTATTTTCTACCATCAGTTAATCATAACATTGTTCTTCCAAAGAATTGTCAGCCTGAGTTTTACCTAATGACAGCAACGGAAAGCAGCAAAATACTTTTCAAGTTCCTCTGACAGGTAGTCAAGCAACTCTGTGTGTACCTGCTCAGAGTACATACTTCTTTATGTACCCATATGAACATACAATGCTATGGAATGTAAAGAAGTATGTATTTTTGGCAGGCACGGAACAACCAGTAAGAGGAAACTAAACAGCTGTTGGAAGAAACAGGTTTCCCTCTTGTTTGAATGACATTCATGTGACAAATTAACTTGCTAAGGGTCAGCTGGTATTGCCAAAATAACTCATACTTGTTAGTAACGAATCACAAAACATTAAATTAAGTGACTATAAAAGTGGCTAGGAAGAATTGTTAACAGCTGATAAGCAGAACATTAGTTGTAAACAAAGAATTCAAAACAAGGCTGGAAATGAACCCTCAAAACAGACGGATTAAGATTGCAGCATAGCTGCAAAATTTA
>VZTQ01003196.1:25322-83141 GCA_013400755.1 Pelecanoides urinatrix
GGGGGGGGGGGGAGGCAATGCACCATTTTTAGATGGAGAATCTTATTTTTAAATACATAATTATGAAATAGCTAATACTATACATAGCATGCTATTTTTATTACCTGAAATTACAGAGTAACATATATACAAGAAGAAACATTATCAGAATCATTTTCTTAAGTAAAATATTAATATTTGTTTTAAAGCTATTTCTCTTATGAGCAGATATTTTGGCATGAAGACTACAGTATCTTAACATTTAAATTAAAACCTGGTTTATAGTGGGAAACAAATCAAATTATAGTAGCTTTTCTAAATAGAGTGATGCTACTGAACTTGATCATGCTCACAGAAGCAATTTGGTATTACCAACAGGTTTACAGAGGGTTTAATTGCTAAGCATTTACTACTTTTCCTGAAGGGTTCCTGTCCCCACCACCAATTGATTTGGCTTCCACTATATAATGAGACGAACTTTTTAACAGCTTAGATTTCTTTTGAAAGGGTTTTGGTAACAATTCATCATGCTGTGTTCTTTCTGCTCTTCTTTGTGTAACANCTCTGAACTACAGCAGAAATAAGTAAAAACCTGCAGAGCGTTCGCAGAATACTGGATGGGACGCAAAAAGCATGGAAATGGGATTGGGGAGGGTAGGAAAATAAATTTGTAACTGCCATATTAGATGAGTCTATACTTCCCTTCAGGACACTAGATGCAAACTATATACCAGCATGGAAATCTGCTAGAAGACCTGGGAGGAAGCGGAAGTTTTTACAGTGGAATACAACTACGAATTCCAAGAAAACATGCTGCAAAGCTACCAGCAACTCAACTCTCCACTCAAATGTGGTCACTCGGAACGAACAGCAAGAGGCTGCAAAAATCTGGAAATGCACTTCTAATGTCCATGCTATCCCAGAACAATGAACTATAACCTGCTTTAAGCCACTGTGCAGGTAAATTGCATTGCAAAGTTCAGTTAGAATAGTAAGTATATTTTCTACCATCAGTTAATCATAACATTGTTCTTCCAAAGAATTGTCAGCCTGAGTTTTACCTAATGACAGCAACGGAAAGCAGCAAAATACTTTTCAAGTTCCTCTGACAGGTAGTCAAGCAACTCTGTGTGTACCTGCTCAGAGTACATACTTCTTTATGTACCCATATGAACATACAATGCTATGGAATGTAAAGAAGTATGTATTTTTGGCAGGCACGGAACAACCAGTAAGAGGAAACTAAACAGCTGTTGGAAGAAACAGGTTTCCCTCTTGTTTGAATGACATTCATGTGACAAATTAACTTGCTAAGGGTCAGCTGGTATTGCCAAAATAACTCATACTTGTTAGTAACGAATCACAAAACATTAAATTAAGTGACTATAAAAGTGGCTAGGAAGAATTGTTAACAGCTGATAAGCAGAACATTAGTTGTAAACAAAGAATTCAAAACAAGGCTGGAAATGAACCCTCAAAACAGACGGATTAAGATTGCAGCATAGCTGCAAAATTTATTACCAGTACTCCTCCTTTAATAGACCCTAAACTAATCTTAAAAGCTTGATTACCAAAACATATCTCATTAAAAACAAGCCATTGTTCTATTAATCACAGCCAGTTCTGTGTACTTCAGATGGTAGTATTTAAATTTACATCTACCATAGAATATTCAACCTACAGGTTGCAACCAAGACACAAGTAGAAACAGCTAAGAAATTAAGGCTGTGATTTAGAGAAAAGGATAGCCAAAATAATTCAGTATGATAACTTCTGTAATTTAATATATGAGACTTAAGTTAGAATTTTCTCCAAATCAGCACTTATTATGCTCACTGAGCTCTTCGATACAAAGTGCAGTGTCAGGTTTATGCACAGAAAGTGACAATACAGAGATTTCTAGGCCATAGTTGCTAGTCAGCGGATTAAAGCTATTGACAGATTCCTAAATGAAAACACAAATGACAACTACAACCTAGAAGGTAAGTTATCTTAAATACTATTTTCAAATAAGCTGAATTTATTTTAAATCCAAATTTAAGAAAATTGGCCGTGAAAATATGACTTTGTAGCATCTAGAAAATTGTAAGAACTGCATGATAAATAGTCCTACAACAGTTTCAACTTCTAAAAGTGGTATTAATTAAAATATACCAGGGCATACCATCCCTAAATAAAGACACTCAACATCAAATTCAGGAACAAGGAAAAATACAAGGAAAGACCTCCTGGCTCATCAATCCAGCCATTCCTATTCATGACAGCAGACTTCTAAAAGCAGTTATTAAATAGGATACGTCCATGATAAGTAGGCACATTTGGCCCAGATTAAAGATTCTAACTGTACCNGTGATACAAAAGTTAAAATTGTATGTTGACATTGCTTCCTGCTAGTTCATGTTAGCATATCTCTAAGAATACATATCCAGTCACTCTAAAATGTCACATCCATCATTTAGATCAGCTGTTCAATTTTAACTCAGCACACACTGAACTTTGGGCATCTGCTGACACAGTTGTAACTCAAACATTTCAACTGTGTGACTGACAGGGATAACAGATGCTGACATTATCAAATGCTACACGGCTTTTTTTCCACAGCCGTTTTTTGTCCCGATATGGCCAGTACATGAAACTGTATTGCCATCCAAAAGTGCACTTGAGCAGCTGTATCTGTAAAACAGTTCCTGTATAACTGGTAAAAATAGAAACTAATTTTATAGCCATCTTTAATGCTTAAGTCCAAGTGACACACCTGCTATGTTTCTATTAGGATACATGGTGTTGGGAATATATTTACATAAGTCTTCTCACTACCATCAGACTATGCAACAAACAGATGTAGACTATACTTGACATACTCATTACTAGCAAATGGCTTGAACTAAGGTTGCCCCCTACGTCCCACTGCAGTCAAAGCTCAAAAAGAATTCAGCATACAACATTAAAAAGCTACATGAGCATGCACAAATGTATTAAGGACCTTAATTTACACAAAATCAGATAATTCTTTAAAAGCTCTATTTTTCTGGCATTAAACGTTTTTATATATACGATCAGGGTAAAAAAAAATTACCTATCCTGCTATATTATATAATCATTCCTAAAAAGTTAATACTAACCAGAGATATAGTAATGGAATTGAAAGCACTTGACATTTATACTTGTGCTAGCCAACTACAGCATTAAAACAGCTGCAAAAGGGAACCTGCCAGAAAACGCATGGGGGGGAGAGTGGGGGGGGAAACCGAAACCTTCTTCCCCAGTAAAGTTTAACATAAAGAAGCAAGGGAGCTCTACATGAGTAGAAATTGTAAGGCTAGTTTCTGGTCGCTATTCTAAAATTTCATTATTGCAGACAGCAAAAAGTTAAAACTAACTATAATTTGATTTGAGACTTACTCAAAGAGCTTCAAGAAAATAGTCAAGGAAGGAACAAACCTGGATACTCACAGGCCTTTCTGGTACACAGCTTTCCATTTTGCTATCTCCAAATTAGTGAAGGAATTTAAATTTGCATTGACTAGAAACAAAACATGGAAGAAAGCCACATCGTGAACTGTTCATGTACTTAAAAATGTGTTACTGAATTGTAACCTTCCTGCACTCCAATGCTTTGCTAAAGCTGGTAAAATGGAACCAAATCAACTGTTCAATGGATTTGGTCCCCTTCAACCAGCTGTAGCTATGCATTGATCACTACAGGATTTCTCGTATTTTTAAACTGGACACTAAGTCTGTTCAGAGTAATTATGCAGTCCTTTCTGCAGTTGAGTTCAATTATTCTAGGCAGCTCGAAGATAGAAGGTAACAAGAAGTGTAGTAAATTCTATATTCCAAAATTTCAAGGTGGTATTTGTAAATAAACAGCTACTGGTGTTTAATATTCTGTCCATATTCAGTGAAAATTGATGTCTTATAACATTTATAAATAAGATAGGTAAACAGTGAAATAAACACATTTTCCAATGATTTATTGTCTCTTGTATTTTTCCTCAAGTCTGTTGCCCTTTGTAACACAAATGACCAAAAAAACCCCGATCTAAAGCAAGCAATCATGAACAGTATTGGCAACAGAGGGAAAGTCTGCTTTCTGGGCACCTCTCTTCCCATGCCCCTCCTCCCCCCCGTTTTTTTTTTTTAAATTGCACAAGGGAGGAAACTCCACAGGGTAAGAACTGTATTTGCCATCTTGCACATGCTGGGCATGTTATTTACTATTTAAAGATAATAAATTTGTCACTGACCTCAACAGCTACAGGCTAATCTGACATCTAATTATAGGTTTGCTCATGGAGATTATATTCTTTCTCCAAATCAACTTGAACAAAAGTCTTCTTTCAAAGCATTTTCTGACATAATACTTTAATAAGAGGTTTTAGGAGCATGTTTTTTTTGCACTCAGCTTCAACCTACACTTACTGTCAGAACTGCAAATATTAAAGCAAAAAATCCCTTTTACTGTTTTAGAAAATAATTGTACAACTCTTCGATTACCTCACAACTTGTCTCTGTGAGACAATACACACGATAATACAGCACAAAAGTCCCCAAGACACTCATTAACACTAAGAAGAGGTGAGAAACCCCATCTCTCAAATACATCCCTAAAAACAGTTAAAAATTCCACTGCCAACCAGTTCAAACCATCTGCAAGTCTAAAACCAAGGAGAGATCTACTAAATAAGACAACCATGGGGAAAAAGTAGAATTCCATTTTAAATCACAACCTCCTACTTGCTAGTTTATGAACACAAAGATGAGATACTCCATGCTATCGGGCAGCAATACGAAATCTGCATCCTACCCCAATATTTTAATTTTTTTGATTTAAAGTCCAGCAGAATTTATTGCTCTGAAGAACTAGTCGTACGCATGTGCAAAGTCAGGTCAGCTCTAAAAGCAGCCTCTATTTAAGATGCTAGCTGCAGTGTGAATAAAGCTCTCTTCACAAGATACAATGCAAATCTAAAACTAACTGGGGCAACGGATATAAAATACGCCTACACTTCACCGTCATGTCTTCAGCTCAAGAATCTGAAGTCACAGGTATGTGAATAGATCAAACATAACCAAGAGTTGGTAACATGGCAAAAATAACCAATCTGTACATATTTTCAAATTTTACTCTCCTTTTTTCTGTCTGAAAAATCTCATTAACACTGAACTGGCAAAGTCTGCCAAGCTTTGAGGTTCACAGTACTTTGAAAAAAGTCCAAAATAAATGCACTTTCAATATGACTGACTCAGTTAAAAATCATGAACATGATTTAAATAAACCATGAATTAAATAAAATCTTAACTTCGCCACACTTCATTCAAAATTTCTTTTTAGCTCTATCTCCCATGCACAATTTTAAAGTTACCTACAGCATAAACTGAATAATGTCCATTTTACATTTCAATGTTATACATTAGCATGAAAAACAAAAGTTCTGTTTCTGTACCAATTTACAAGGCCTGAAAGCAAATTATTAAAAGGAGAACTATTCCACTAAAAATAGAATGCTTTCCACACTATACCTTGACTTCTGGCAAGTGCTGCCAAACTCTCATGGAAGATTAAGTGCTGAGAAAAATCTAAGCTATTTGACATAAATCGCTATATTTCTTTTATTTATCTAATATTCAAATGTTTAAAATGGAACATTTATTTTCATATGAAAACCGAAAAACTTGCAAATGTTACTCTCAGCACAGTTTATGTGTTTTTTTTTCCCCTTGGAGATCTACCTCCCTACTGTTAGTAAAGGTCAGAACTCAAGCAAGAAGCAGAATAGATTTTGCACTGGAAAGGAAATTGGTTCCAAATACCTATTTGATATCAACTGCAAAAAATTCTATAGAAATCTAGTTTGCTTGGTCGTATCCACACACTTAACACATGCATTTATTTTATTATCATTAACAAGGAAGATGGATATGGACTTTATCGATGCTTATAAACATAGCAAGTATTTTATAAGTATAGATATACATACATATGCATACATGCTTATATACATATGAATGTATGTTTAACTTTTATAAAATAACATATTTATATATTTGACCTTTAAGGGGAATTTAGTGCACTGTATTCCACATAAGGCACCACAGCCTAAAGCCACAAAAACTCCAGCTTAGGTGAAACAGGAAAGCTTAGATTAGAAAAGATAGGTCCTTAAGTAAGGTTTCAAGCAGAATATATTATGTACTACTAGTGACCCATACCAGCTACAAGCTAAAGTTCAGGAGGTTATTTTTAACAGTGTTTTAAATAGCTTGTGCTTAGCGCATTTAACAGATTAGTAATATCCATTGTTCTGTATCAGATTAGAAAAAGAAAGTGGCAAATATAAAATCCTTGGTTTCATTCAGAAACAGGCCAGTGATAGAACTACAGAATCAACAATGAAAATTAACGACTATCACTAAAGTCTTAAAGAAAATACAACTTAAATCCTAAATGAATCAAACTATTATAATGATTTGGGGGGGGGGGGGGGATTATTCAAAATAGATTTCTTTTGATTTTATTTTCATGAGTTTCTTTCCAGGCTGATGTGTAAAATATCTAATGCTGTGAACAAATGAAACTACTACTTCTGTGATGGAGACATTCTCTCTTTTTACATGCTTCAGAAGTGTTCAGATATAATTGCAACCAAAACAGTAGATGTCTAACAGCTTTTCATATCTAACTGTTTTAGATGCAAGCAAAACCCTATATTAGATGCAAGCAAAACCCTATGTATGGGGGAACCTACACAGGGTTCAAATCACTAATACTGGAAATATTTTCCTATTCTTCCAATAAAAACTTTTGTAAAGGAGAGAGGACTCTGGGAAAAATTGCACTATGCCTCACATTCTACCAACCATCAAACTGACCCAGTCTGAACTACAGTTTAGATCCCTCCATCAAAGAAAAAGCCTGCTGCTCCTAAAACATTCACCTACAGAAAAATCTTCAGCATCCCTATGAAGAGCTTTTTTCCATACACCTTCCCTGCATCTCATGTTGAGATCACAATCACACAAACCAACTATCACAAGAGCCTAAGGAAGCTGAACAAAAAACTAACGAGAAATACCCCACCTAGGTAACGGGAGACAGGAAACAGTACCTAACAGCTGTTATGTAAATATGGAGAATTCACATTAAGTGAAAAAGCTACCAAGTCAGACTTGAAAGAAGTGTCTTCTGAAGGCCAAAAATAAGCTCCCTTCACTAGGTCCCTGACATGTTCTCTTACAGACCTTTTATGAGCTCATAAAAGCTCATAATGTAGAAAACTGTAAACACATTTATGGTTCCTATCAACACTTCCAACTACTACTTTTACTTCGTGAAGTGTGATTGCATTCCACACATGTATATAAATACTTATGTTTGCTTTTTAATTATCAGTCTTGATAGCTATGTTCTAAGAGACTAACTCAGATTTTATTCCCATATATTAATATACAGCCTTATTTGTCCAACTTCACTCAACTGAAGAGTACAATTTAGTAGTAAAGTTAAACAAGTAAACACACACATTTCTTATTTTATGTAAACTACACCGAATTCTCCACCATACGATAAAATATTATTCAAGTTTTGCTAGAATGACAGCTCTGAAGAATACCATGTATCCACAACATAATAAGCAACCATCAATGCAGCAATTTTTCCATTGTTTTATCTATGCAATATAGTTTTTGAAAGCTATCTTAACTGAAGATTGAATGTAGATGTATAGCATGCAGCTAGCATAAAACAAATTATGCCTTAAAACTAATTTTTTCAGATGAGCTGCTATATAAAAGCTGAAATAAGAAATTCCTTCTATACATACTTCTAAGAAAACAAAATTAAATGTTTCTAATACTGACAAATAAAATTTAATGCAACAATCCTAAGATCACTTTATAATTGCATGGTATGTTTAATAATTATTCACAAAAAAGTATTCCTTAAAAACTCAAATCCCTTTCCCAATTCCAATACTTGAGAAGGGAAACATTTTTACAAATTCTATCTTAAGATCCCATCTTAAGATCTTACTTAATAACCTACTTTTCGAAATGTTTATTGGCAAAATTTTACAGACACGACAGGAAATTTCCCAGGGATTTGGAGTTACCTGAATACAGCATTAAATTAAGCAGACTAGTAGCTTCATTCTAATAATGGCTGCCCAAATATTAGAAAGATGCATATCTAAGCAACACCAAAATTTAAAAAATATAATTACATGCAAGGTTTAAGGATCTTTTGAAAGAATACCATAATTCTACCCTCCTATGCACTTGTTTGCCTTTTACAAATGATAAAATAATCTTTAAAAACAAATCTTTACCTAGGGTTTCCTCTTAGTGCAGCATGGTGAAGAGCATTAAACCCATTGTTGTTGGTGATAGTAACATCTGCTCCAGCTTCTAACAATACAGCAAGGATGTCATCACGCTTTTTACTTATTGCGTCATGAAGTGGAGTGTCACCTTCAGAATCCTAAAACCAGAAACAGCTTACATCAATTTTTGCATGCATCCGCATTAAAGAAAAAAGATGCTTAAATATCACTAGGAAAACTACACAAACCAGCTCTTCAGACCTTAAAGAATTGCTACACTACAGAGTTCAGAGCAAGCCGCTTCTGATCTTGCTCTGGTTTTGCAAATGCTTCAGTGGGTAATCCTATCCAGGGCTCCAGTAATTCTATGATTACACTACTACCAGAACTCAAACCCAGAGCTTAAGCATGCCTTGCATCTGGTAGTACTGAAAACAGTGGTGCAGATATCAACTTCTCTATGCCTCATATCCAGATAGAGTTGATGCCCAAGTTACAATTTATGAGTAATAGAAGGACAGCAACAAAAACTAACACAACAGAAAGGAGACTAGTCAGGCAGAAGGAGGCAGGGAATTTTGAGTAATGAATGCTAAGATTGAAAAGACAGTGTGAAATAACAGCATAAGCAAATCAAAATAAAATGCAGTCCAAGTAATAAACTTAGCCATATCTGTTGTTTTAACTGAAGCAGATAATTTTCCATGAAGCAAAGGCCAATGTCATAAGCAATACTAAACTTTTAAATTTGTTATGGCTAATACCAGATTACATTACACAAGGTACATGAAAATATTTCAGTGCATAATTGAAAAGGCAAAGAATTTATATTTTTAGCTTGATGTTTTATTTTTCAAATATCCCAAATAAGGGAAAAATACTTTTTATTCCTAGAAGCATTTTGTACATTACTTGTTCAAGGACCCAAATGGTTGGACTGAAAAGGAATGCCCTAGACTAGCAGTGAGAAAACACATCCATTTAAGCTTATTTGCTGCTATATAGGCAAACTCTTTAGATTTATGCTTCCAGTAAAATTCTAACACCATATAAGTCAGGAAGTCTTTTGTCACTGACACTGACTCAACTGCAAACTGACTAGCACAGGCACTGAACATTTTAGCAGTACACTAATATGAACACAAATCTTTACAATCTTTACAGTGAGAATCAAAAACTGCCAAACAAGAAGTGTCAGAAAATGGAAACACTTGAACCAGTGTAAACCAGTTTGCCAAAACTAAATTATGTAGCTTTTATTTGGTTTAATTGATCATATTTCCTGAATTTACTGTTTACAGACTAACATATGTTACTGTTTACACAGCGAATTGGCTTGAGTAGTAGAGTGCTGGCCAGTTAAATTCCAGTCATGCCTCAGTCTGACTCCCCTGTGCTCTTATCCACCAAATCAATCGCCTACTCACATTTGCACATCAGAGTTCCTCAGCACGCATGTAGAATCTGCAGGTTCATTATTTTCAATGACAATTATATTTTCCAGATTGAGTTTCATAGTGCCATTCTACTGAATTTTTCAATCCAAACAGACTTCTGTAAAGTCAGACACATCCACTTTGGCTACCCATATATCACACATCATTATATGATGATACAGTCACCCTTTATTGGGCTCAACACATCAGACTCCTTATTATACCTACTGTTCAACAACTACTAAATCGGGTCTGGATGGATGTTAGCTGGCTAACAGCTCAACCTCAGCAAGAGCAAGACAGTACCTATAAAGCCAGGTGGAAGCAGATAAATAACCAATCACCATATTCACTAATTTCAAGAAAGTTTGCTCATTGTTTGTTATGTGGATACACAGCTTCAAAAAAATCACTGATTATTGACATGGCAGAACAAGGAGGTAAATGTGTTATTACTGTGTATCTTGATTTGCCCAGGACATTACAGCTCTTTCTTTCTGTTGCAAACCTCTTCAAACTTACCCATTCTGATCTGTTTTACTAATGCACTGCATGCGGCTGCAGAATTCAGCTCATGCAGAATGTGGATGCCTGCTTATTTGATAGCAGGTTTCTACTCTGCCATCTCAACAGGAGGTTGCACTCATATGTCATAGCTTCCGCCACATTCATTATAGATAAAGCGCCCTGTGAAATTATGGTACTTGAGGCCCTATGCATGAGGGCTTTTTAGATAAAAGGTTGAACATTTAAAAGAGAACGCGGCTAAATAATTCTATCAATGATAGGTCAATGCTGAAAAAAGGTTTCTCTTAACAAAACATTCCACAGTACAATCAGCCAAAAAATGCAAAGCTGTAGCTTGCAGAAGGAACAAACAGCTGTGGATTCGACAGAGGAGGAATTACTCTGGAGAGAAAGTGAACAATTACAGATAACTACAGTCCGTGAAAATACCAATTAACATTAGCTGACTAGAATAAATCAGGTGCCTATCTAGCTGTCAAGAAAACAAATAGATTCAATAGCATTTTTATTACAGCTGATCACATGTTGGGGTAGAAGATAACTTCACAAGGTCTGTTCCTTTCAATCCTATTTTCCGTAAGTCTTCTATCACCTACATAAAATTCAGAAGCTAAAAAGTGAATCTATATTAATATTTACTTTACCTGCAGGCTAGGATGGCAGCCAAAGTCCAGTAAAGTCTTCACAACTTGCAGATGACCTTTGTTGACAGCAATATGAAGTGGAGTCTGCCTGCGTTTGTTGCGAGCATTCAAATCTGCACTGCCTCGGTGCAAAACCTCTATCACAGCACCCTCATCACCGAAGGCTGCATGATGGACTGCCCTGTCTCCATCTTTGTCCTAAAGTAGAAACATTAATTTGACCCAGTATATTCTACATTTCCTTTGCATTTAAGCAAGAAGATTAATTTAAACTGAACCATTATGCACATTTGATTTCTCTCTAAAGAGAAAGAAAAATTAGACAACCATGATACCATTCAAATACCTAATTAAAATAATTGCTCAAACCACAGCAATAGAGGATGAAGAGTCTGTTCGTATAAAAACATACATATTCTATGACATATGATATTCTATACCATATACAACTATTGCCCTGAATCTTTGTGTGATGTGTTCACCAGAAACTCGTATAGATTCATTTGGGTTTCTACTACAAAACAACCACTGTCAAAAAAAACCAAAACAAAACAAAAAAACAAACAAAACAACCCACCACCAAAAACCCCAAACAAAACCCCCAAAAAACCCTCACAACTAAGATAGCAGGTTTCCTTCTCAGGCTCACCTAACACAGTCAAAAGAAGCCAAAGCTTGTGCATTTGGAAGGGAAAAGGACCAGAAAGGGGAACTTCTCCATATTTCTTATCTGGTTATAAAGATCATTATGAGGTGAAACTTGCCAAGAGCGTGACAGTAGTGTTAAACTGCTACAACATTTATATTTACAGAGCACTTTGTTTCACAGTTATGTAGTAATTTGTCTTTTCCTATTTGCAGTCTGCAAAGTACACTGAGATACTTACTGATGAAACCCCATATAATTTATTAAATATTTTACAGTTTTAACATATTCCAATTAAGACACAAACCCCTGATTTTATAAAATCTTAACGTATAGAATTCCTACTTTAATGATTAGAGGTCCAAGAAAGCACATGCGTTTTTTTAGCTCAGCATCAAAACATATCATCTCAGGAGCTAAATCCCACTGTGTAGTTTCTACCCAACAGTATATTAATATACCTAGAAAAAGCTAGCAACTAATTAAGCATCTGTCCTAAGACTTATATTTAGATATAAATCTAAATACTAAAAGCACTATATTTCTATATAGTTGGCATTTCTACATGCCAACAATATTGTCAGTACTGTCAATATAATAACTGATACCCATTAATTTCTGCAGACTAGGAGGCCACATATTTTTATCATATAGTATCTAGATCAGTTTTTTGAGCTGTCAGTGACAAATCATTTTCTGACTAAAGAGTACTCTACATTAAGTTGACAGAGACATAAGCACAGGAGACAACAATATGAGGGCATCCCCAGAAAATGTCATCATGAATGTTTACATCCTGCAGCAGTGACTGTAAGTGTAAATATATCCAACTTAGCTATAAAGCAGGTGAAGTAAGAATTTTTTTCCATTGCTTTCATGCCACAAACAGTGAAATAAATGGACTAAATTTTTGTTCTCTGCATAATGGGATGACTCTGCTGCGTCTTCGCATCACTAATTTATAGACAGCTGACATCTTCTAAAGCCTGAAACATACAATCATTAATCTAATAATATTATATATATGATTAATATTATAATAATTACTGCAATTATATAATTAACTAGGAATATCATCTTCACTTAAACAACTTGAAGTTACATGAAAAGGCTTGAAAATTCAAATAAAAATCCCTGAAAATATTTTTTTAATGCTAGTGTTACAATACTTTTGAAGCCTGAGTAAACATGAACTCTTAACAATTCTACTGCTAGCTGATTACCAGGTGTATTATCTTGAAGCTGTTTAAGCAGTGCTTCTACTTCTCTCTTTAATGCTTCTAACCCTTCCTTATACCGGAGAAGAAAGTATCAGTCCACCACTTAACACAGCAGCTTTGATCCCATAGTACAGATGAAAAGCAGCTTAGTCTAGTTTGTAAGAGTATATGCTATGTACTGCAGTGAAAGCACTACTTCTAAAATGAAGCTACTTCACAGAAATCAGACCACAGCAAGTAACTACTGCATCAAATCTAAGCCATCTTTACCATTTAGCAGAAAACCTTTATAAAGTAATGGTGTATCTGTGAATATAAAAATAATTTTTGTTCCAAGGATTACATCATCGCTTCATTAATGTATTAACATGTTATAACTTCTGTATATCAAATACAATATAGAGCTCAATGCCCAAGCACCTAAAGTTATTTTTCTGTTATGCAAACAATGAGTGGGCACACTATTAACTTCTAAGCCTTCTACTAGGCTTTCATTTATATTCTTAATAAGAGAAACCTGACAGATCCTTCTTGTGCTTCACAAAATGAGGAAAGGCTGCAATACCAGTGCATTCTGTGTAAGTAAATGAGGCAAAATCAATTCAAAATGCAAATACACAGTATGCTGACAGATAAATTTTCTCACAAACAATAATTCTAAAAAACCTAAACAAAAAAAAACCCTTCTATTTTGGGTAAAAGTCAAAAAAAAAAAAAACCCACAAGCCACAAAACCCCAAAAAACTGGAAACAGAGTTGGCAATTCCTACTCAAAGTTATTACTACTTTCTGCTCAAACATGCTTTAGTTAAGAATGGAAGACTTTCTCCTAACTGAATACTGTATATAAGAAGCATAGCAAGTATCTGAGGTTGGAGATGCAGCATCCGACATCATCTTTTTCTCCGAATGCCACAGGCAGTGTGCTAGCCTATTGGATTCTACTGGTGAAATGAAATAAAGGAAATAAAGAAGGGGCTTCATCCACTACAATCACATACTAGCTTACATAGCTCTATTATATTAGCATTCTCTTTCACTTCATTAGAGGTGATAAAGAACTGGATATTGACCTTTCATAATATGTTAGCAGGAGGCTAATTTGGGAACATAATCACAGTAACAGAAGTTTTTTCACTCTGTCCGACATTTAAAAAGAAGGCAACTCCAACAGAATCGCTATTTCTGTATGTAGTAAAGTTTGAAACTTAAGGAGAGACAAAGTGTTTTTTGAAATATTTAGTTTACCTCTGCTTCTACATCCACATTCTGTTTCAGAAGCAACTTCAAAATGTCGACATGGCCATTCTGACTAGCGGCTTGCATAGCTGTGTGTCCAGCACATTGTCCATTCACCTGGAAGCATATCAATACTTTGAGATAAGTTGCAAGATACACACACATACCTATGAGCCACTTCAGTAGTATACATGCAAGTTTACTAGAAAACTTAAAGCAACAGCATACATATGGAAGTATCAAATGTGCAATTTTTAGACAGCTGCCTTTCTGGCACATACAGATAACCTCCTAGGTCTTCTCTATTTCATTTCTATAGCATTAGCTAGATTGAAGGAAAGAAGGAAGAAATGGATTTATTTCAAACATTAAGACCTTAACGATAGTTGGATTAAAAACTTCCATCTTTGGGCTATTGTAAAGGCAAGATTTTGAGAACAGGTCTCAGAATGATACCAGTTCTCTACTCTACAGTATTTTAACTTCATTTTGTAATTTATGGCAACAACAGGAGTCAGTCTGAACAAAATACCACGTTTTCTATCATCTTGAGCTACAAATAAATCCTCAGAACTGATGGAGTTTAGTCTCTTATCTGCAAGAATTACTAGTGTTGTAGTGAGAAAAACATCTGATTGTGATTTTAAAACATACTCCCTGAACCAAGTCCTATAATTCTTAAGCATTTTCTTATAGACTTTTCACTACTAAGCGATTAGACAAGTTGGTAAAAGGAATCTGACAGAAAGCAGATTAGATGATCTACCTTGTGAGTTAAAAAAAAACCCAAAACCAAAACAAAACCCACAACAATAGCAAAAAATCCCCAAAATCTACCCTCCTTCCTTCTATCTCCTCAAAACAAAAGAAGCTGAAGACCCTTCACTAATTGTGAGTGTTTGGTTCTCTGCCCCGACTCTGGCAGACAGAGGCTGGAAAGTATTTTAATTCACAGCAGACAACAGAACACAGAATCTGTCCAGCAAAAAAGGGTGTAAAGCACTATTTTCACACATCCCCAACACATTTCATAGGACAACAAATGGGAGAAGAGACACTGGAACCAGCTGTACTACATCTATGCAGACACACTAGTGACTGGCAAGGAGTATCTACAACAGCTTCACTTCCTTCAGTATTACAGATCCCCAGAACAGGTCCTCCTAAACCAGAACACTCACATCTACATCTGGTCTCTTCAGCAGGTCTTCCACTTTAGCAACATCTCCATTGGCAGCAGCTTTAACCAATTCTTCATTGAGATCTCCAGATTCTTGGGTTTCAAATAATTTCTTCAATAGCTGGGACAATCTCTCTGTAATTATTAAACAAAGGACAATTAAGATTACAATTCTAATCACTCAAGAACAGAAAAATAACAGCTAAATTTGTCATGTTTCTAAAGGCATGTACGCAGTAATACACAAACCACCATAAAATGTCAGCTGTAAGTTATTATTCAGTTCTGAGTAAGCGCTACACCCTAATACCCTTTAAATAGTAGAGACTGTCACATCAGACACTTCAAAACAAAGTTGACTGAACCACGAATAGCTTGTCTACCACAAAATATAGAAAGGTGGGGAGGAGGTAAAAACATTAATTTACATATCGATCTAACAAGCTGCTTAGTCTTCTAGCTTAACTTAGGGTATATCCTGCCCACTGTGATTTGAAACACTAAGTCATATTACTCTTCTAGCTAGTTTTACGGCCACTGTGACTTAATCTTTTTTGCAGAAAATTCACTGTATCTATGCCTCTCTAGGAAAAAGTCTAGAAAACTATGTAGAAAGGTTTCTTGGCATTAAAGCAAATATGTGAAGAGGAAAAAACAGCTAGCTATGACCAAAAAGAGGAAAAACATTCTAGTTTAATTGATCTGTGAGATAGCCAATAGAACATAAAACACATTGGATAGTCTTTCTGCCTTGTTACTAGACAAACGCGAGCAGGTTCAACAGAACTCAAATGTGATTACACAGACACACACAAAAAATCCCACCTAAATTAGTCAAAGGATGTCTGACTATATTTTAAGGAAAGAATATTATCCTGAGTAACTGCTTGCAACAGATCCCTCCCTTATGCTTGCTATTCCACACCACCTATTAAACAAAGAATATGCTGCTTGCTACAGCCAGTGATACTCTCTTTATGCCTTAGTCCCTATTCCAATCTAATATCCCTTCCAATAATTTAAATTTTAAAGTCCTTAGAGCGGACCTCTAAAGACATACGTGCACTGTGGCCAAATAGAACCTCAAATTCGGTTTGGAGGTTTTTTACACCTTATCAAGATAACAACTACCAACATCTCCAAGCAAGCTTTTTCTTGTATCTTTCTCTAAAGTATAACATCAATTAGCCAAACCCCAAGTCTGAGTATTATTAACCTTGCATACAAACTATGTACTAGTACTTATTAACAATTTTTTAATTAACACAAATACTTGCCATACATACATTACTGGTTATTCTTCAAACTTACCACCGGATGCATTACTTATAGCAGATCCTGCTGATGCCACCTTTGAGACAGCTGCTGGATTATATGTCCAAGATGTCCCACAAACCTCTACCTTTAAGTCACTGTCTGAATAGATTTGCTGGACCCGACCAACTTTACCTAAAGTCTGGATTAAAGAAAATGTTAAATGCAAATAATACTAAACCCGAAATATCTAGAAACTTGACTTTTATAATAAATCATAAATTTTACGAAGTCAGTTGTTTAATAGTACAGTCACTAATACCTTAAGCTAAATTTCATCAGGCTAAGCAGATTACTACATCTGAGGAAGTATTACACCATGTTTGATGAAATACACTTTCTCTAACTTAGAAGAAAATCACTTCGACTCCCACAACCTCCAGGTACTATTACCAACCATAACTAGAAATATTATACAAGTTTTACAATTGTATGAATCCAAACATACAACTACTTACTGGAAGCATTGCTTCAGCCCACTCTCCATGACCTCTCTGAAGAAGCTTGATTCGCTCTAAATCATAACATACTTGAACAAGGTCACCCACTTGAAACTGAGAGGTACCTCCTTCTGCACCTTGAGCAGCATCTCCACTTCGGACAACATTGGCTTTGGTGAGAACAGCTGGATTAAATGTCCACCTAGACAATTTAAAGTAGATTTTAAACATGCAAAGTGAAATATATGCTTAAAAATTATCTGTTGGACAAGATTCTGCTTGTATGCCTACAAACTTTCTGCAATTGGGTACTATGGCATATTTGTTGTTAACTATTTTTTTCCCCATAAAATTGTCTGTGGCTCATTAGTTGAGTATTTCCACGGTAATCTTCAGAGAGGTACATTTGTAAAGCAATGAAGAAATATTCTGCCTAAGGGGAAGCAAGCTGACAACAATATAATAGTCCTGAAAGTAGCTATACAGTTTGTTTATTTTTCCAGGGAAAGAAGACAATGACTCTGGTTGAAAAGGGGAAGATCCAAGCGATCCCAGAAAGGATTGAACTGTCAGGACACAACACAGGAAGAACACGGGATTTCACCCCCTCCCTCCCAAGCCATAAGCTGCAACATTCAGTTATAAAAATACTCTTCAATCAAATGGATGCCCTAGATACAAATCAATTTTTAACCAAACGATCCTAATTCGTACTATAAATTTTACTCGTTTAGAGGCATTTAGCTGTTTTTGTGCCGAATTATATTCTAATATATAATAAGGTGATCTCTCCCTTATGTGCCATTTGGTCTGGGATTGACTTTCATTCAGCTATATGATCTAGTTGAAAAGCATCAGATAATCTCTATAAAGGGCAAAGTCAGGGAGGAAAACACAAGACAGAACCGCTCCTCTCACTGGCTTTGCAGCCATGACTGTCAGAAGAAATGCCACTTGCATCCCTTCAGCTTGTGTTAGCTCAGAAAACAGTTTTGGTTTGCATTACTTTGCAATATTAACAAACAATATCTTGAGGGAAAGCCTGAATGAATAATGCACTGTTAATCCTTTCTGGACAAACTGAACAGATCAGTCTCCAGATACAACTGAAATAATATGCCATTCATCAGCTGCCTTTTAAAGAGAAGCCCAATACTTGAGAGCAAGACAACACAAAACCATGTGGACATATCAGCTCAGATCCAGCTATACAGCTGGGTTTGAATCCTGTCAGCATGGATGCAGCTCAAACCTAAACTGCTTGCAGAAAGTGTTTTTGGCAACAGCTTCTCCAACACTTCCCATTCTTGGTCCATATTTACATAAACTAACATTCCTTTGAATAAGACAACACTAGATATAGATCTTGCCAAGGTCACTCTATATTAGACAAGATCCCCAACATAAAAACTTTGTCACCTGTCCTCTTAACCCATTTTCCTGAAAACCTGCAATGCATTGCCATTACCATTTCCCTTGAAATCATGGGTTACTTTGTAATTAAACAAGAAATTACTGCTTAAAACACTACATTTGGAAATAACGTAGTCCAGAACGTCATTCATAATTTTAGACTCAAATTTTCACCAAGTGAGAGAGGCAACAAACTTCCTTTTCCCATTAAAGCATCTTTAAAAGTAAGTCCTCATGATACATTGTAGAAGGAATATAAAAATTCTCAAGAAAGTCTTAATAGACACAAAAGGAGAACAGAAAGTTTCTGGCACCAAGTGATCACAAGTGCTGAAGGCAAAGGAAGTTTGTGAGAATCAATGATGAAGGCTATATAACAAACCTGTTGCCACTTGGATATTGTACTACAATGTCATGATCCTCATCAATGCCACAAACTGTTCCAGTTGTTGTTAAAGTTTCAAACATGCCATCAGTCCATCCTCCATGACCATGCTGCAAAGACTGTACAATTTCCAAATCAAGGTCAATGTTTACAAGGTCACCTATTTGCAGCCCACCAGGGTTTCTGTTACCATTTTGCTCACCTGAAATGGAATAAGAAGATGATGTTCACATGACCACACTAATTCTCCATGCAATTTAAAGAACAGAAGTTAATTTCCGAGACTAAATGTCTCTGCAACTGTAGCAGCCAATAGCTAAAAGGGAGTGAACAGGTAAAAAACAACTCTGAACCTCTGGCTATGGAATTGTGTGTTTCTTGTTGACTTTTCAAGGTAAATAGCAATAACACTGGCAAATGCTAAATACTTGTGACGGGTTCCACTATGGGCTCTAACTGGGATGGTAACAGCTATCATATGGTGTACGTATCTAGATACATAAAAGTTCTGATAATTTTGAAAGAGTCATACACAAAATGCCATCTAGCCACTCAGAGGCTGAATGATAAGCAGAAAGCCCAAAGAAAGTGGGTTTTCAATTGGGTCAGTCCTTAAATGTGGAGAAAGCACTGACAAATGAATAGCTCCAAAATGACCAACGATGAAAAACTTTAACCTTGTAAGAGGGGAGATGACTACAAACAAAAAAACCCCTGCAAATTTAAAATTAAAATGTTTTCCCTGGACAATGCCTGCTTTCAAAAGATGTGTCATAGCAAAAATTCATTAGCTGGAGGGAAATCGCATACATTCACACACATCAAGCTGTTTTAACTGATGAGAGAGCACACTTGTGGACCTGCTCGCTGCCAGAACCAGAGGATGGTATCTGGTGCCACCCAGAGAACAGTGAAGAGTATGACAACTGCAGAAGTCACATAGATTGAGTTCAATGGCAACACCAGTGGCAAAGGACAGGGTGAGCAGAATTCCTTTAGTAATACTGCTGTCTCTAAGGAACAGGGAGAGTGTTTGTCTTTCTTCTTCCAAGCAAGAGGTAATAATGAAGAAAGCGTCTTCGCACTGTAACAATAAGGAAGTACAAACAAATAGCCTGACACATAGAGACAAAAATATTATTTGCAGGGAGACTGATTCCAGAGCCTGAAATCCACACCAGATGTTGGTAGCACTAGTTGTAGCACTAAAAGTCTCCAGAGGAAAGAATGGCGAAGAAGAGAATCTGATACTACTGAAGAAGAAACTGCTGAGAAAGGAAACACGCCCACACTCATGTTCTATGGACTTTGACTTCTATGACCACCCAATAACTTCTTTCTGTCCTGATCTTAGTTTAAAGGACCTATAGAGGGAATGTAATTTTCAGTCTGCACCCTTCACCTTCACAGCAAAACACACAACATGGAAAACAGCCACTTCTGCAGAGGACAAAGTCAAAGATTAATTCTTCAGAAAAGCTACTGATACTCACTAGATAGAAAACTTAGACAGCAAACATCCCAGAGACAGCCCTGATGAGACAGGGAAGTCTAAGAAAGGAAGAGATATAAACCAGTGAAGAATTATGGAAGCATTAGTTGGAGGAAAGGATCTGTAGAGGTCACCTGGTCTGATATCCCACACAAAGCTGAACTAACAACCAGCTAAGGTCAGCTGTGGCTTTGCCTGTCTAGCCCCCAAGGACTGAGGTAACAACCTCTCCAAGTAACTTTTTCCAGTGCTGCAATATAGAGCTCTAGGTGTAATAGAAAATTTCTTCAATATTTGATCTGAACCTCTTGAGTCACTTTAAGGTGGCCTTAAGGACACTACCATTTGTTTTTATGCCATTTACCACTACTGAAATTTTGGTGCCATCATTTTCAATCATCCTTCAAGTGGTTGTAGGTGGCTAGTAGATTACTTCTTAATCTCCTTCTTACCAGACTAAACAAGCCCAGCTCCTCCTCCTTGCAAATCACGTCCTCTCAGTCTCTTAACCACTTTAGCAGGCCACCATCAGGCCTTCTACAGTTTCTCAAAACTGGGGGGGAGGGAAGAGGAGCTGGATGGACAGTGACACAAACAGGACATAGTATTCTAGACACAGCTTCATCACCATTGAAAAGAGAGGGATAATAACTTTTCCTGTTTTCTTCCCCACCATCCTCCTAATACAGCCCACTATGAAATTTACCTTATTTGCATGAGAGCACACTGCTGTCTCGTTCCGTTTGGTATTCAGTGCAACACCCAGGTCTTCCTCAGCAAGGCTCCTCGCTCAGGCATTCACAATTCCCCATCTGGGAATTCGTGGTACATAGGCTTATTCCAACCAGAGTGCAAAACTCCTCTTCTGATTGAACTCCATTCACCAAATTCTTCAATTCCTCAAGGCTCTTCTGAATAAAGCTCTACTTTCAACCACACCCTTCTGCCAACTTGCTATCACCTGCAAATTGTCTGGGATTGTATTCTGTCTCATCAAGGTCATTGATGTGGTATTGAACAAAATCAGTCCCCGTATTTTGCCCCAGCTACATACTACTCTGTATTAATTAGGCCCCTGCTGGAATATTATTTGCACTCTACTTTGAATATCGTAAAGCTTCAAAAATAACTTTCTAGTTTTTAATGTAAGCGTACATTTAAATTCACAGCATGAACGTATCTGTGAACTAAATTCAGAAGACAAATAAAAGGGACAGATGTTCTAACAAACAGTAAGACTGAGAAGATGGAGGATAATGTGGTAAGAATGATGAACAGAGTTCATTGTCGTCCTTCAAGAGCAACTTAATATAGTGGAAGGGGAAGAATTTAACAAAGAATAGTCTCCTACTATCTTTAGTGATTAATATTCATGCATTCAAATACATATCATCCTAAAAGTAAGCTACATGCAGAAAACATAGACCTGTACTTTTAAAGCAAGAATGAAAATTAATAAAGGGCTTGCATAAGAACCTAAGTTTACCTGTGTAATAAGGAACGAGTAAGATCCTATTACTGCTTTCCTATTTGTATTCATGTCAGACTAAAATGACAAAATTAATTTTAAGTACAGAAGCAAGCAGAATGCCTTGGCTTTTTACTTTCAAGCAACTCATCTACTTGATAGTAAATATCTAAGTGACTTGTTTTTTTTCTAAACGAAACAGACCTTTACTGTTTTCACCTTTTCACCAATGCTGTCAGTAACAGAATAGTAGTGCTTGCACGTCATACTTCAAGTACTTGTGCAAGGAATTAGATTAAGACTAGTAAATAGAGAATTCTCATCATTTTAGAAAAGCCAGTATTATCAGCTAAATTTTCAAAGCATTGAAGTATAAGAAACTTGAGAAGAAAAGCAACATTTTCTGTAGTGTCCAGTGTTATGACCAGGTGTTTTGCCAAGGAAATAAACATTAATAATTAAGAAATTTGTGTCCAGTAATCTATAAAATTTATCCCAACTTGCCCATATTTCAAAAACAAAAACACATGGCAATTATTTTTTATAATACACTCTGTACATGTCTACAAGCCTAGCCAAGACACTAGAGGAATAACTCCATGCAATAGCTGATATGGAAAACCTCAACTAAGATTTCACAACATATACTAGTATTAGTATAAAATAACAGGTTGTTATATGTTCAAGTGACTCCTGTTTATGGCCATGTACATGCTACTTCATTGAGCATCTCTGCATACTTGAGACAGTCTTATAAGAATGCACAGCTATGTTTGGCTCCTTAAAAATATAGTGCACACGACTTGTGACTCGATTTATTGCTTAGTCAACACTTGACAGCTCCCTTGCCATCCATTTGGCACACTGATACCAAATACATTTAGAAAAGCATTACAATTTATTATTAATGCACAGAAATGTTACCACTTACATTTCACTAGTAAGGACAGTGCTTTTAGATGACATTTAAAGAGAAATTCACACTAAGTATAATTAACACACATCAAGATAAATTTACTTTATTTTCAACTCACCTAACACAGGACAATGGTCCCTGTAGAAAGAGCCTCCTTTTGCATCTTGGACACATTTCAGGTCAGACTACAGAGAGAGATTGAGACAACTTTAGTCCTCACTGACTGACTCTCCAGGTTAACATAAATCAGTGAGACTAGAACTGAAATACACTCAAGTACGAAAGGCTGAAAATTATGTGTACAAAAACCATAACCCATGAATTAGTTAATGATGCATATAATCTCAAATACTTTCCAATCTATCAGTCTTGACATTCTCAAGATTTTAATAACCTTTACCAATATAAAAGGCTATAAAGGATGAGAGATTTTTAACTCAAAGGAAGGTATTAAAATAACATAAAGCTCCTTTGCATTGTTCTATAACATTATCTTTCCTTCTAAAAAACACAAGCAAGGAAAGGAAAAAAAAAAATATCTGCCAACAGTGCTTGAGGCCATAGCCTTTCCTGTACCAATCATTTAATGCCTGCCAGTGCTACCCTCTCTTCCCAATCCTTTTTGACAGATACATGTTGAACTTAGAGAAGAAAACCTGGCACCCAAATTCTACAAAGTAAAGAATTTCCGATTAAGGATATACAGAACACAAGGATATTACTTTTTTTAAAAAAAACACTATGCTGAGCTAAACATCATCTTTTTAAAGAGAAAGGTTCTAAAGCTCATCCTCCAGAAATACTCTAATATTATCTGAGAAACAGAGGTTTCTAGTATCATAACCAACTCCTATTCATAAAGCCAGCTGAGTTCCTATAATTCTCCTTTCCTCTAGTTTTTTCCCGGTGTAAGTCTTAAAGCCAAATGGCTACCATCTGCCATTGCTCCTTATGGAACAATTCTCACTAAAGAAAGGGCATTTTTGGCACATGATGAGTTGGGAAGAAGATAGGAAACTGTTTGCAAAATGTGTCAGAATATTCTATGGGATGGGGGAGGAAATAGAGGACAAGTGGTGATTATGATATAATCAACCAGAACTAAACAAATACTTTAACAATTATTTTTCCCACACCCAAGATTTATTGACAGACTGTGCTCCTGCAAGAGGATTAAAATGAAAACTCTCAAGTCTTCCAAATCAAGGCACCGACAAACACAATACTACCCTCAGCGACTTGTAACTGGTAAGCAGCCAGAAACAATACAAAATTCAGCATATATCCTGATCTACGAAGAATGTACCGCCGCTTTTTGAACAAGTCATGAAAACAGCCAGATGAAAATAATGAGATTTAGCCGCTCTTCAAATCCTTTGAGAAATCAGAGAAAGAGAGTTTGTTCAGCCCAGCAGCAGCAGGCCTGAGACAAGATGCTGCCGCCCTGTGGGCAGGTGCTGGGTTTAAGTTGGCCGAAGACAAAGGGGCTGCAGTGACCATCCCAGATGGCAAGCTGATTCATTGCCCCAGACCAACAGTGATTTAACGTGCCTGGGAGCACGTGGTCTCACCCACTGAATACAAATGCTTCGTGTCATGCAACAACCAGCTGTCTGCGCAGGAGTCAAAAAGGGGTATACATGCAAGAGCTGTTTTCACATTCTTCAGAGCATTCAGAATAGAGCGTGGGAGGGTCCTAAACTGTTTTTTACCCACCCAGGCAAAATCTGGGTGAAAGATCGCTTGCATTACAGCAAGTGTAACATACAGAGGCACACTGATGGCTAAAAGCCAGCAGAAGAAATAAAATATTCAGTAAAAGACTAATTACTACCTTGCAGCAGAAATTATTAGGAAGTAGGTTAAGACACCTTAAATTTTACAGGGGAAAAAAAAACAACACCAGGAATCTATAAATCTGCTCTCTTTTCTTACCCTGCCTGTACCATGCCCTAGGCGTAATTTATTTTTGGAGTATAATGATATACTTGGTTGAAAAACTAAGCGGTAGGTTGATGTTGAACCTCAGTTTCACATCTGACTTCCTTTCACTTGCACGGTGAAACCAATGTTAGGTCACTAAGGAGTAAAACAAGAGTCTGACCTAAGTATCACAGAAAAGCAAGGTAACATGTTTAATTTTTTTTTACATAAGCCTTCACCAAATAATTGAGGACTCAAAACACACAGGAAGTCGAGGCACTGACAGATTAAGGCAGTATGAAACTAACTCGTATATACTGTATATACAGCAGAGAGTTCCTTCAGCAACTTTGCAAACAGCACTACTAAGAAAAGTAGTATCAACATGATAAAGGCCTGCAAATGTCTTAAAAAACATAACCAAACCCAAAAAAAGATCCTGGAGTTTTAAGATAGGAAACCATACTTAGTTGTACTTCAGTACGACAAAAGCTGGGTAAGCAACTATAATTCTACTTTTAACACTCAGCTACTATATTTATCAGAAAAGGAAAACAAGTTTTCTTCTGCCCGAGTAGTTTAAGTAAAAAAATCAGGGATGGTGTTAAGCTCCTGGTCACCCTCCCCTGGGGACTGCGAGGCAAGAAGCTCCCCTAGTGAGGACAGAGCACAAACACAGCCAAAGGCCGGCCGGCGACGCCAGGCTGCCAGCCCATCGCTGCTGCCAGCTCCGCTGTACCGCGCTTTGGAGAACCCCACCAGGATTTTTACAAGTTATGAGTCTCCCCGAGTGGATTGAAATAGCGGATCACTTGGAGGTGAGACACACAAGTGCAAAAGGGACTGTACCAAAACACAAGGATTGTCAAAACGCAAGTTTTAGACCCACAGTGACACCAGAGAAAGAAGTAACAACTATGAGGCTGGGTGTAAATACGTGGTGGAGACAAACATGCAAAGATGCAAACAAAACCTTCATACACTACCTTGACGGATAAATCATTCAATGAACCCTGACAATGATTCTTTCAAGAAACAAGCTATAGATTTTGTGGAATTTTTGTATAGTTAGAGAAGAGATGGAAGCCCCAGTTCAGCAGGAAATCATTATAATGAAAACTCAAGGAACAACACGAGCACAAAACATTACACATCAGGACTTTCAGATCCACAGTAACAGCCGATGCACACAAACAGGGGCTAATGATGGTTTTTGCCTACAGTGGAGAACTTTGGTCTTCTAGGATCTACCTTCTGACTTGCTGAAAAACTCTTTGCATTCCAGCTGTATGTGACTGGATTACGTAAAGATCATGATCTGCTCAGCTAAGTGGGAAATGCAGAAAACATAACAGTTTACTTTGACTTACCATCCAATTATACCACTGAAAAAACAGCAGCAATGTCATCACTTCAGAGAAGGAAAAAAAATGTACATTACAGCAACATCAACAGTGTTGGCAGATGGTGTAAAAGCGCCATCATCCCTGACTTTGAAGAGGAAAACAATGCTGAAGGAGCAGCTGCCTACTGAAATAATTATTAAGTTATTCCAATCAATATGGAATGCCATCCATCAAAACCAGGGAGGGGAGTCTACAGACTTGATAATAAAGCCACGTGTGCTGCTAAGAAAAAGAAGAATGTTTGATCCAGATGCACTGAAATAGCCTCTAACACCAGCAGCAAATACCAGGAAAGAAATTAATACTGATCTTATATATACCTAGATATACCAGCAAGAATGGTGCCACAGCTGCAGGTGTTTGACATAGCAATGAACACACCCTATTAAAGGTCATTTTAAGTCTTTAAACCTCAGACCGCTTTTGGCAAGAAAATAAGCCCTTACAAGGCAAATGGAGAAAGCCCCATGCGTGCTGCTTTGTCACCTGATTAAGACAACAAGGGACTGGATAAATCCATAAGTTTTAGCTAAAGGTTTATAAGAAATGCTGTATTTCAAATTTAATGAACTCAAATCATTTTCAGTTTCAAGAAGTTGTGAAAAGTTAAAGCAATAAAAGGAGAAAGTAGAAGACGGTAGAGAAAGTGAAATGACAAAGAAGTGTGAGGTATAAAAACAATAGCAACAGCTTCTCACAGAACAAATCAGACTGCAGGCAAATCCCGAGTGAACAGTTTATAACCTTACTGTCTATTGATTATCGGCACTTATAAAAACCTTCCATGTGTAACTTTAGGGGGTTTTTTAAGGAGGATAATTTTGAAGTCTTCCTTGTGGGTTAATACTGTAAATAACAAAATTGGAAAAGAATCAGTAAGTACATTTCTGCTTAACAGAAATATGCGACTAAGCAACTCAGTTACGAGAGATGAAAAACTTGGCCTGGTTGAGACTACAGGAGAAATGTAGAAAAATAAGACTATGTAAACAAGAAGCAAAACAAAGTCTGCTGACAAATGAAAATAAATGCACAAGGTATACATAAATATCTCCTTCCTCTCTGAATTCCGAAACAACTAACCACCTAACTTTGGCTACACTGAGTAATGTAATAAAAAACACTTGCTGCATGTATAAAAGTAACCAAAAATCATGTTTCTGTGTTTTAAATCAGTTTTGATCAGCGCCTAGAAGCAACAGAAGGACAAAATAATGAAAATTCTTGTTGCTCCTTCCTAAACCCCTCATTTTGAATGTACTGGGGACAAGATAAGGGACTAGAGAGCTGAAGATTTGACTTACATTACAGATCTGACAGTTGTAACTGCAGCAGAAAGCATACTTCTATATATTTTATAACACTCACCTGCAATGCCTAGTATGCTAAGACGTTTACCTTGGTTTTATTTTTAAAAAAGTGTTAATAAGTCATTCTTAAAATCCTCTAGAGTAATTTCAAGGATTATCTTTAAGGGTAACGCAAATAAATGTTGATGAATAGACAGTAGGTATCTATCAGGATAAGAAAGTTTAAAGTAATGTCAAAAACACAAGGACAAGGAACCCTCTCAATTTCCCTTATGCAGTCAACTATTCAGAATTCGTGGAAAAAAAGTACACAAACACAGATGGCTTACAGATTACTGTGACAATAACAGATAACTACAGTTACTTCTCTCAGAGGTTACACAGATGAAAGATAGATCCTCCATAATGAAAAAAAAAAGAAGAGGAGGCTAACCACAGCAAAAAAAGGCAAGAGCAAAGAAATCTGGTAGCACAAAAACAGTTCCTAAATAATTAAACTGATTTAGGCCACTCCTGCTGATGGAACTATTGTCTCAAGCTTTTATAGCAAAATCATTCTATTAGTAAATAGTAGAATATAATGCTTATTGAAAACCAATGGAAGTTACCAGCTTTACATCCTCAGCTATATGATATGAAGAAATAAAAACTAGAAACAAATCCAAAAAGCTAAATCAAGATCTTCTCATTAACGCTCTAATTCCACATAGTGTATCTTTTTATTGCAAAAGGCTATGCGCACACAATTCTAAAGCAGGTAATGCGGTTAACAGCTTGGTCTGGCTCTAGAATCTGAATACACAGAGATATAAAATGCAAGCAGTGTCAATAACCATAGTAGCCAACAGTACTTTATTCCTATTACGGATGTAGCAAACGTATTATTCAACCTAACAATATCATAAAAACAGATTTCAGTTTGGGAATTTGTGGCCTGTGGCAGCAGAAACTCCCAGATTTAAATTGCCAGGCTTCACAAAGAAAGGCAAGATGCACCCCTCTCAACCACTTCATATGTAAACACAGCAACAGCAAACTTGAATAAAAACTCTAAAGATCTGACCACAAATAAATGCAAGTTTTCAGCCAGCACCTGCTGCCCCACCAGCCAGTCCTCATCTCTCCCAAGGAAAAGCTGGCAGGCCAGATAGATTAATTTTGAGGATCAGATGCAGCCTGTCAGCTATCAAACAAGCAACCCTGACTTACAATAATAAGCTGTGTTTCTTTAATCAGCTCAATTTGCATCTAAGTCAAGTGTTATTCATTTGCAAGTAGGGGTCTCTTCCCAGCTGTATTTACATGGGCACACACTGAGTATTGTTAATTCCACATTCTCTGGACATTCTTATCCAATTTCTAAGTCCCAAGACAAGTTTGCCCCAACTTCACATGAACCTTCCGACAGTCTATTAGTCAGCTATACATAACAGCACATAAACAGTAGTACATAATCATAATGAATTGTACACTTAAACAATTAATCAGTTATAAAATCTAGCTTTACATTCAAATGACTATTTGTCACAGATATCCAAGAATTCATTCTGTCTGAAGTGAAAATTGCATTTGATAAAAGTAGCCAAAGATAAAATTATTGTAGGAACGGATTACAATCAAGTAAGCACTACCTATAAAGCCTCAAATCATCCTTTTTATACATATGTATGTACATATATTATTTATATATTATCTTTTACATATATATAACATATACATATATGTAGTTTCACAAACATTTTAACAGTTTTTTGTTGTTAATTAAATGACTAACCAAATATTTTTATTTGTACAAATCTCGTGGGAAGGGTCATCCTTATCCATTCAAATTTACAGTTGCAGTAGTTAATCAAGTATTCTAGAAATATTTAACACTTCCTTGTGTGGCACCAGAATACAGCTGATTTGAAAATAAATATATTTTTAATATTAAGGGAATAAGTTATATTCTGTTCTAGTTTATCTTAGTTTATCTAGTTTATCTGTTATAGTTTATCTTAAATGTATTTTTTCTCAGACCAGAAGGAATCTTTGATGATTCCACAGCACTCCTACTATGCAGTGCACAAGTTTTAACATAGTAACTGAAATTGCAACAACAACAACAAAAAAAAAATCAGTTGATCTCTATCTCATTCTATCTAGATTTTGCAGTTGTGCTCCTTCTCCATGCATCACAATCAAATACAAGGGGGAAGATAACAACCATTGCTTTAATAATATTATACTACAGAATACTACATATAACTTACCTTCCCTTTTGCCAGTATATAACAAATTTTCTTTAGAACTGGGGGGGACCATGAAGGACATAATTCAATACTGACTTATATTTTATCCTTAGCATCTTCATACATCAGAAAAGCTGACCTGCACTAAAAATGTGTAGTCTTTTTAAGCCTGACACTAAAATAGGTATTTACTGCAAAAGTGGTATTTAGTATTTAATTTTTATTATAAAAATAAAGTTTATTTCAGCGGAGGCTATAAGGCAAATATTTTATTTTCAAAAAAAGTAGACTAGTCATTGTTTAACATTTTATTACTGATACAACATCTGACAAGATGATACTTCAATGTTAAGTTAACATGGTTTTCCTCTGCAGTATCAAACAAAAATCATGCAAAGAAAATGCTAATGAAGATGCTATAAGCAGTTGATAATCAAAGTAACCTTTCCCTGACCCACATTAGGATAAGAAAACCCAGCAACAGAAGGCACTTCGGCTAGAGTCTGACCCATTTTCTCTCTAAAGCTGTAGAAGTAGCGGTAGAAGGTAGGCAGTGAAAAAGAAAAATTTAGTGCTAAAGCAAATTAAGGTTGTAACTTAATTCAACACCTTTCCATTGACAAAAAAATTTCTCTCAAGAGGATTCTGAGTGTTGCCAGTAATTTCAAAACTGCAAATCTTACAGTAATCACACCAAAATTTGAAGTGAAATGAAGAGTTCAGGAGTTTAAGAAATAGGGTCTTTAAAAAGTTCATGACTAAGCTTCTTTTTCTTTTCTGAATTTTAATTCAAGCACAATAGCAGCACAAGTAAGATAATCATGCACACAATGTAAATATTTACTATACTCTGGCAGAAACCAGCCCTTAACTTTAAGTTATTCACATGTTTTATAAATTCCCAGATCAGACTTTCTTCCTAATACATATGCATGATCCATACAGCTGTATTCACAATGACCTGACTAACAGCATGCAAACTGACAAAAGATATTACAAAAGCAGGATAATAAAGCACAACAAGTTATTCTTACTACCCTTCCCCCACCATGCATTTTACCCTTTTGTGTTCTTTTATACTTACCATGCCCTCAAAGCCAACTCTGTAAAGGTTTTTAGCACCATTGTCCCAAAGAACATATGCTGCACTGTGTGGACTCGATGCACTCCAATCTTGGATTTCAGTTACCTATTCAGTGTTAAAAATAAGAAAATTGTTTCTAGAACAAAGACTTAGAAGCACAATTTGAACTTAAAACCATATTCATCTCTTCAGAATAATTCAGGATACAGCAGTTTTACTGAATTTAATAAAATTTATTCTGAACCTGTTTTCTGTTTGAATAGAATGTTCCCTAGGTGTCTTAATAAGATGGTAGCCTGAATATATACTTCATAAGCTGATTTTTCTTTTGTATATTTGGTAGGTACTCTAACTACGTAAGTAGAGGAAAAAAAATGAACTGTAAAAATTTATTTTATGATGCTCTGACATGTTCTTATTAGAAGTAGCATTTAACTAAGAAAGACAGGATGAAAACTATTTTAATTGCTTCAATTTGTCTGGTTTAACCTGCATTAGCCTGGTGGCGGTGCACTATGTCAAGACACAAAGTTTTATTTCCAGAGTCGATCTGTTTAACAACAGTACAAAAGAAGGAGAGTGAAAAGGACTTTCCCTGACATTTCTGCAATCATGAGATCATGCACCAAATTCTGAAAACACTTCCATTATTTAAAAAAAAAAAAAATTCCAGAATTTGTCTTCATTCTTATTTGTATTTATTTAAAAGCTGTTTCTGCTATGTATCATCTGCTTTTCCTCATTGAAAACATTTATATGCATTTATACATAATTTCACCTTGCAAATAAACCCACTAATTCAAGTTTAATACATAAAGCAGACAATGCAGGATAAGACTCTCATTTTGCAAAGTTTCAGAGATTTCAAAGCATCTTGCCAAATTCACAGCAAGGGGTAAATAATCAAGATGAAAAAAGCTGCATCTGAATATCCCTTGCTTTAAGAGATTTACATTCATTATTTCCTCTCAGTAAAATCCAAAATTAAATCCCCAAAAGTCCTCAAGCTTCCATAAATGTCTAGGATAAAAAATAGGCTAAATATCTTATTCAGGAACTTTTCACTTTCTTTTAAATGCTGCTTAAGTGTACTAAAAATAAATACAACAAAAAACACCAGTTCACCAAGATATAGGGGCATCCAATTCTCCTTCTAGAACATCTCATATTTGGTGATAAAAGTCATAGTATATTTTACACTCCCTGCTGTATGTTCATACTTATAACAAACCTTCATTAGTTCTCAAGGTAAACGTAAGCTGTAAGCAGAAAATTTGCAAAGGTTATGATTAGCACATGCAATTTTCAATAAATCAGAATGTTTTTATTATACAACAAATAATAGTATAATATCCACATCCAACACTTGCAAAGTTTTTAATTTTAAACTGGAAGTCTCTATAATTATTAGATGAAAAACAAAAATCCAGGGTGCAAGCACTGAAAACCAAAAGCAAGAGATACACAAAGGTACTGACCCACAAGCAATAAGACTACAGAATGCAGTGATGACCAGAAAGGGCTATTCCTGAGAGCTCTGGTTTTATACCAGCTCACCAGTAACGCTGAAATATGTCCAAGATCTTACTGTTGTTACAAGTCAGTCTTAAACAGAACAACCAAGACAGAAATTTAGTAGTTCTAAAAATTTTGTGCTGGTATTGTAACAATGTAAATTTAAATTTAAAATAACTGGTCATAGTATACATCCCATCCTCTTTCAAAATGCTTGAGCATTACAGAAAAAGATTAAAAAATGTCCAGCAAATTAAAATAGTAACTTTTATGATGATATTTTTACTCTACAATTAGAAAGGCCACTGAGGCCATTACATGAGCATGCAGGACTGTATCTTCTTATTTAAACCAGTCTTATCTTTACCTTTCCTCTACGCCCATTGCCACCATCTTGATCTTCCCATTGCCAGTCAACTCCTCGCACCACCCTGGCACCTGCAAAGATTCCTCTTGCTGTAATTTTCTTTGATTTACGGCGAGACTCCAACAATACCCTGAAGTTATTAAAAGAAGAACCCACAAATGTCAAGATAATAAAGAAAGTCCAAAAAGAATCTTTGGGGATGGGAAGGAAGGCATCTTGAAACAAAAATGAATGATTCGGAGCATGAATCACATCCATTTAATTGTCAACTTGAACAGCAGCCCACAAGACAAAAACCCATGATCTTCCTAAATCTGATTTATTGTATGTTTATAATTAGTTTTTAATTGTAATGATAATTTCTTCTCCAAAATTCCTACTACCAGCAATAATCTTGTAAGCACTTACCTATAGATCTTTAGTCATATTATTAAAATCATTAAAGGAACACACAGAGTCATACAAACAACACATTTCTGTTTCTCTTAGATGCACCCTAGGCCAATATTACTGTCCAACAATTGCCCTGCCATTTTTATTCAGAATTATGCTGTTAAGTAAAAGCTACATCTCTTTCCCCTCCATGTCTCAGTTTATTTTCTACATACTTCTTATAGCATATCTTGGCAAATTTAATTCAATATACCAGCATCCATTTTTTCAGTCATAATACATTATTTTTCTAAAGCAAACCTTTTCTTTCCCTCTGACTTCAACAGAACTGAAGTAGATAAGCCCAAACAAAACAGTTCGTGAGTATTTAACTTACAAATAAAAACAAAGAGACAAACATTTTCCTGCCTTTTCAGTCATCTCAAAAGCCACCGGTTTGCATGCAACCAGATTTCTTACTTCATGCCAGGAAAATGTTGCCAGACAAAAGTATTTTTGAGCTGAAATTCTGAATGTTTCCTGATCTCTTCAGGAAGTGTATCACCCTCCTGCTAAACTTTTAACATCCAGCAGATGGCAGACAAGGAAAAAGTTAAACTGTTAGATTCTATGATTCTAATCAATGCAAAGAGCACATGAAAATATTAGCCATTTTTGTCTAAGTAATATAGAAGAGTGATAGAAAACACAAAGGTATGTTCATAGCAGCATTTTAGAAAGATCTCAACACCTACAAAACTGAGACAAAAAGCAGCATATGGGTATGCTGCCCATATGATATCCCAGACTTGAGAATAAAATAGGTTACGCTTATGCTTTCCTTCATCCAAACATCCTTAGATGCCTCTTGCCATTTATCCTATGAGATATCCCTCAAATTCAATGGCATTGCTATGCCCTCTTCTCCATCCTCAAACAGCTAACTTGAACCAATTTTTCTCAGCTAAGCTTGATCCAATAGAAACAGCTCCTTGGCAGATGAAGCTGCCTTCTAGATAAGAGTTGCTAAAACAGAGCTCAATGGGGAGTAAATGAAGATAGGGAGAAAGTGACAAGATGCAGAAGACTTCCTGCAATTCTATACATTGTGTACAATCTATCTCCAAAGCAAAAAGTTATGGTTTATACACCAAAACAGACCACTTAAAACTACAAAGGAAGCTTCTTCAGCTAAAAAAAAAAAAAAAACCAAAAACAACAGCAAAAGAAAAAAGAAAAAAGTCTGGCAAGCATTCTCAAAAGCAATGAGATTTTTAAAAAAAGAAATAAATAGAAAAACAGATTTGCATTTTGTAATCTATTCTCTATTCATTACACTAAGCCAGCACTTTCTACTCTTGGATTCAACTTCTAAGTCTTGTTCTGCATTAGAACATTATAACTGAGACACTAAGCTTATGATACCTATTTGGTACCTAGATCTGCTGACACAAATCTCAAAAAAACAGAAGTTACTTTTTGATTGAGCCACTGACCTGGGCATTTGAGCCACAGTTAAACTTCAAGGCAAACGTTTGAGAAAATAAACACAGTCCCTACAAGACACAATACAAGAACTCAGTTTCTGTGCTCCAACCACTTCTCTTAACTGTAAAAGCACTGATTTTTATCACTGAATTACAACATATTTGTAATCCTTACTTCTCCAAGAAGAAGAAATAAATGTTGTCTTACACATGTTGCATTTAACTAGTATCATATCTAATGAAAAAAGCTTCCAATGATTTAATGAAAGAACGTTCTGGAGAGTTATCACAGAGGTGATACCACAGTATGTAGCCTTTACTTAATGCTTTACCATAGCTCTCCAAGTATTTAGTAACAGGCAAATATCACTGTTCTCACTTAACCAGTAGATAAATCATGACAGAGAGGGGCTTTGGATTTAGACAAGTTATTTAAAGTCAGGAACACAAGAACAGCTATGCAAGAACACACTAACTGCCAATTTTGTTCAGAGTTCTTCGCTGGGAGACAATAATAGATGCTTAAGAAAAGAACATGAAAACCAAGGCAAGGCTAGAACAACCCTTCACAGCATCTTTTCTCTGCTTTCTTTAGTGAGCAGTTTAAGCAGTTCAAGTCAGACATTTTGTCTCCAGACCATTGTTTTTCATAGCCCACAAGAAGGGTATTTTCCCTCCATCTGTCTACACCATTTTTGAACCTAATTAAACTTTCACATTCAGGAATTCATTGACAAATCATTTTGTGATTACATATTGTGTAAAGATAATTGCCTTTGTTTCAAAGCTGCTATATGTTAACACAAGAACTAGGAAGACTGCAATGAGGTTAAAAGAAACTGAATAATCATACCCCAACTTTTTTCTTTAGTCCATTCCTTCTAAAATTTCCATGTTTTCCAAGCTCCAAAGATCTGCCCTAGCTACCCTCCCCCACAAAAAGGCAAAGAACCAGTAACAGAATCTACACCTCAAGCCACTATCTTACCTAATCCAAGTTTCAGTAACCATATCTACAGTTTAAAAGTTAACCACAATTAACTGTTCCTATTTAATTTCATGGGGAAAAAATTACGTTTTACCTTTCACTTCCTGGTGTGGTAATTCTGTAAAAACGATGCCTCAAGTGATGTTTGTCCCCATGATAGCAAACTGTGCACAAGTCATAATTTGTGCATTCAGCACATTTCCATCGGATGCCAATGATAGGTTGCTGTCGACAAGTATCACACATAGTCCCATCATGCTTAATACCTGTGTGAAGAAAAAAAAAAAGACTAACAACTTAGCTACATCACCACACAGATTTCTGTTGCACACCATTGTAATTTGAAACCATATACTAAAAAGTTAACAATAAAGAAAGGCTGCTAGTGATATCCTATCAGCCTATATGACCGAGAGAAAAAAGATAATGGACTTTGCCTCATATTTCCAGTTGTCGGTCTGTTCCTGAAATGTTCTACCTTTCCTCAGCACAAAAAGCTGAGAAAGCTATGTTTGGTTTTTTCCATCTATTCAAATCAGAGAAAGAAAATGAGAAATCCTTTAACTACAAGTTAAAGGGTCAGAAAAGCATATATCAAAATATACCGGCAATTTGAAATTTTATCTCTGGATTACGACTATCAACACACCTTATGCCACAAAGACTACTGTGTTCAACTGTACATGACAGTTTGGAAACCATTGGTTTGACTTACACATTTTGTACCGTGGAAAAGATAAGTGCTTATCTCTATCCTGTTTTATATAGGAAAAAATTAAGCTCTCTTGGCTTCATGAAAATTAGCTTCATGAAAATCTGTCACCATTTTTGAAGCGTTTTATTACTTTATATGTCCAGTTTTTTGAAAAGAATGTGCCAAAGACAGACCAGAGGTAACCCACCAGCCTTCCACAGAAACTTGAGTTCTTAAGACTACTTACTCCTACAGCAGAGTGAAAGTGATCAGTCACAGACCATTTCCATCCATGCATTCTGAATACAGTGAACAGCCACAAGTTTATTAAAGAAAAAAAAAATCAAATTCTGCTGCTGTTTGGAAAAAATTGAGCAATAGAAGAGAAAAGCACTGGCATTCAGTCTGTGGCACAAGATAAAAATGAGCACTAAAAGGTTGGAGTAACACAGAATTTCCCCAGTCACGCACCCTTAAAAAAAAAACAGCCAAAAAAACAGATCACACTGAAATTAGTGAGGAAAAAGAACGGTTTTTGTCCCCTCCAGAAGGGACACTTTTGGAAATTACTGCCAATAAACCTATTAGTCACTTGTGTCCAACAGCTGAGCCACCTGCAGTGAAGAAAAATCAACAGTTGGCAAGGCAAAACTGAAGGAAATGCCTTCTTGTCTGATCATTTCACAGAATCACATAATAGCTGAGGTTGGAAGTAACCTCTGGAAATTGTATAGTCCAGCCACCACTGCTCAAAGCAGGGTAAACTGGAGCCTGTTGCCAAGGACCATATCCAATCAGGTTTTGAGCACCTCCAAGAACACAGACTCCACAACCTCTGCACAGCCTGTTCCAGTGTTCAATCATCCCTAGAGCAAAAATGTTTCTTCTTATGCTTAAGTGGAAATTCCTGTATTTCAATTTGTGCCCATTGCCTCTTGTCCTGTCACTTTACACCACTGAAAAGAGCCTGGCTCCATCCTTTTCACAACCCCCATCAGGTATTTATAAACACTGGTAAGATCCCCCTGAGCCTTCTCTTCTCCAGCCTAACGACCACCAGATCCCTCAGCCTCTCCTCATACCACATGCCTTAAGATCCCTTAAAACACATTTGCAACCCTTCGCTTGCCACACTCAGTCTGTCCACGTGTCTTTTGCGCTGGAAAGCCCAGAACTGGACACAGCACTCCAGGCGTGGCCTCAGCAGTGCTGAGTGGAGGGGAAGGATCACCTCCCTTGACCTGCTGGCAACACTCCTCCTAATGCAGCCCAGGATACCACTGTCCTCCATTGCCACAAGGGCAATGCCACATCGCTGGCTCATGGTCACTTGGTTGTCTGCTGAGACCCTCAGGTCCTTTCCTGTAAATTTGCTTTCCAGCCAGTTGTCTCCAGTTTGTACCAGTTACTCCTCCCCAGGTGCAAGATTCAGCCTTTCCCTTTGTTGAATTACATGAGGTTCCTGTTGGCCCATTTCTCCAGCCTGTCAAGGTCCCCCTGAATGCCAACAAAATCATCTCGTGTATCATTTCTCCTAACCAAGAAGGCTTCTCACTTCACCCTCTTCCAACCTTAATTATAAACATACTTAGAAAGATTTCTGGCCTCATGATTAAAAATTTTCCTGATGCATGGATGTTGGAATAAATATTTAGTTAAGGCTGGAAAAGCAATGCATTTGGAGCAAAGACTGCACCAAGCATCACAGAGATATGAGCACCTCTTCAAGACAGCCAAAAATAGCCTTCATTGACAACAAAAACCCTGAAACTGCTGATGTTATACTAAATGATCACTAATTCCTGGAGCAGTTCATGACTAAGGCAGCATCCACATCTTGACCACAAAGTCTGTGCTGAAATTTTCAAGGTCTGGCACAGACAAGTCCTATAACCCATAACATTATGCGCCAACTCCAACTGTCAGACAACACACCTCGTATACCATAATAATTCTTTCTAACTAACTTTCTACAGTTAAAAAGTATTTGCTGCCCGGTAACAACAACTAAAAATGCTATTTTTCTACAAAACAAGAACTTGGAAATCACCCATGCATTTTCTCCCCACACACAACTCTATCAATGACTTTGTTCCCAATGTGGAGCGTTAACGTCAAGGAGAAAGCTATCTTTCTTCTTGTGTACAACTGAGACTTTGAAGTCTGGTATCTGCTGATTACCTGTAACGCTCAAAAAGATTGTACCAGCTATGATCTCGCAGTGGCTGCCTCCCTGCTATGAATTGTATTGAACCATTTTACTACTTTTTTGGTAGTCTTCAAGAGCAGGTGCATTAAAAGGGCTCAGATAACCTGTTACTGTTTTGTTGCCTTGCTTAAAAAGTCTAACTAGTTATGGTGCCTGGGATTGAGGGGTGATATTTGTGGGTTTTTTTTTTAAATTGATTGTTTCTATGTGAAATACCAATTTAGCAGAGAAGTTACACACCTTTGGAATTTTTTTAACAGTTGCTGAACTTCAGGGAAGACAGCTTGCCAAGGATCACATTTATTCTGCATGTAAAAGGACCGAAGAATTGGGTGCTGCAGCACTCTTCAATTTATCCAAGCAGCAGCAAAGAAGGCAAAAGAGAGGTATAATCATAAGTCATGTAATACAGAACTAGGTCATCTCACAGTAAACTTAAATAAAAACTAAACATTTCTAGCCAGTGAGGCAAAAGCTCCTGTGGAAAAACTCAGAAAAACTTCCTTAGGGAAGATCAAGAATAAAAAAATATACAAAGATGTTTGACTCAAAAATCATTTTACTGACTATAGTGCCTGGGACTTAAAAGAGAACAGTGCATGGCTGTATTTGAAGTCTCTGATCAAGAGAGTCACATCTCTATCTCACAGATCCCTAAACACCATCCTTATAGATAGAGCCTTTCTTCATCCATTTCCTGACACATGACTCCAGCAGCAACACCCACTTCAGTGCATGCCTCACCTGACCATGTTGCTCCATTCTTTCCATTATGCCAGCAAAAGGTCTTTGCAGAGTTGAGCTGTAAACTGTATCAAGAAACATACCCAGCTGAAAAACAGCCAGAAGGAAAAATATTCAGCTGGATTGGTTTTCCAATCCCGTTCTTTGCGGTGCTGCATAAACACTGCTGGCACAACAAACAAAGCATTGCAGGACAGAGGCAGGCAAGTAATCCCGTTATAGAATGTTTAACCACCGCACTAGAGATCTGGAGGGAGAAGTAGATTTGTATGCCTCTGGTGACAGTGGACTAAGAGTTTTAACTTCATCTGCTAAAACAAGGTGCTACTACTGGATCACAAAATGAGATAGCTAAACTCTTATTCATGTTCATAATACAAACAAAATGAACTATTTAAATCAATAGCATGTTTTAAAGAAGGTTGAAAGAATATTTTTTTTTTTAAGTTGAACTAGATATTACAGGTACATGAGTGCGGTGGGTTGACCTTGGCTGGCTGCCACCCAGCTACTCTCTCACTCCCCCTCCTCAACAGGACAGGGAGTGAAAATAAAATGAAAAAGCTTGTAGATTGAGATTAAAGTGAGATCACTTACCAATTACCATCACAGACAAAGCAGACTTGACTGGGGGAAAATTAAATTTATTGCCAATTAAAGAAAAAAAAAAAAGAGGATGGTGGAAAGACAAAAACTAAAACACCTTCTCCCTACACTCCCCTTTCTTCCCAGACTCAACTTCACTCCTTCATTCCCAACTCCTCTATCTCCCTGCTTCTTCCCAGGGGACATAGAATCATAGAATCATTTCTTTTGGAAAAGACCCTTAAGATAATCAAGTCCAACCATTAATTTAACACTACCAAGTCCACCACTAAACCATGTCCCTAAGCGCCATGTCTACACATCTTTTAAATCCCTGCAGGGGTGGTGACTCAACCACTTCCCTGAGCAGCCTGTTTCAACACCTGACAACCCTTTCAGTGAAGAAATTTTGGTAAAGATGGGAAATGGGGCGTTTATGGTCAGTCCACAACATCTCCTCACACTTTTCCCCTGCTCCAGCATGGGTCCTCTCCACAGGCTGCAGTCCTTCAGGAAAACACTGCTCAAACGTGGGCTCTCCATGGGCTGCAGCTTCCCTCAGGGAATATCCACCTGCTCCAGCATGGGGTCCTCCACAGGCTGCAGTGTGGATACCTGCTCCACTGTGGCCCTCCCATGGGCTGCAAGGGGACAACCCAATCACTGTGGTCTCCATCTACTCATCACCATCTACACACCAAAATTCAGTACCAAGGACCTGATGTTGGCACTACACACATTTGGGAGGAGGGAAGGAGACATTATTTCTAATGCTTCAGACTAGCTCTGCTCTAGTGCAGTGGACTGAATGCTCATCAGCATTGAGATCATATCTTTCAATTTACTTTCACAAAAAAGTAAACCAGTTTGTATACTCCAAAACCACACCATGATGCAAATTGAAGCACAGTACACAGGAACAACCAGGAGACTGGGTCAAGTAAAGGCTCTAGAGCCAAACTGAAATTCTGACCCAAACGCAACCTGTATCTGTCATATAAACCACTTCCGCTCTTCGAAAGGAAGGCTGTTTAAGAAAGGTTGAGAAACACAAACTTTACGAAGTTTATATTAGGAAAGAATGCCTTAATTAAACTACTGGAATACATTAAAGTGCCATAAAAACTTCAGAATTCAAACATCAGCCCTGCAGCTGGCCAGCTGTGAAACAGAAGAGCACTTTAGCTCCCAAAAATCAGATAATGCAAAAACTAAACCTCTAAATAGTCTTCAAAATTTCCTAGGAGCAGGTTATTTCAAAATGAAACAGGTTTGGTATCATCCTCCATACAGCACTGAAAAAACCAAAAGAAACCAGGTAATGAGAAGGGTACTTTCATCATGACTAATTACTTTTAAATAGCTGCTATTTCCTAATGTCCCTCCAACCTTAACACACCATAAAATCCAGTATTCCTGATCTCCACTTGTTATTAATGTTTTTACTCTTTGCATTTCATATTAGTTTCCTATCTTTATGTCCCTGCCATGGTTAATTTCGCTTTTGTCATCTATTCTCAAATCTTCCCCGGATTACCTAGCCTACCATTCCTCTGTCACCACTCATTTATACATCAATTTCACAGCTTTTGCCTACAAGTTTTTTAAATCCATGCTCGTTCTTAAAGCCATGAAAGGAAATAAAAGCAGTGTTGCTCAAATTGCTATCTGAATTTGTTACGAACATCTCTGTTGTATTAAAGATAATTTTCAGAGGTGGCAATATGCAACAGTCCAATAAAAGAACATTTTAACAGTAAAATAAGATGTACAAGAGGTATCCATACCACTCACTGTTAAGCATAGCAGAAGTCAATAGTGATTTCAATTACTTCTCAGAACCAACAAAATTTTGTTTCCAAAGGACTCGTTATACTCTAGAGAACCCTAATAAGCCAAAATCCTTTCATATCATAATGACAATACTACCATCAGGCAAGGGATATCATACACTACTTAGAAAACTGATTCATTTACACCCCAATTTAAAAAGCAATACCAATGTTTTGTTCTTCCTATTATTCCACTCCAGATAATTTTTACACTATGGCCAGACTCCAGGCAAACTGAAAACAAAGAATTCTTAGAGATTAACCAGATTCCAACAAATTCTGTAAAAACTCAAATCAGTGTCCCTACAAACATAACTCATTTATTAAATACCCTGTTTGGCAGCAGCCAACTGACCAATTATTATATACAAGACATGCCAAACTTGCCAAAGCATGTGTCCTATCTGGTAAGGGTATCACAAGTTACATGAGGAGGGAGAGGATTATTGTGTAGCAGACATAGAGGAAGGACAGGGAGAACAAAGGACATGTTTATTCACCAAAAAAAAAAAAAAAACCAAAAACCAAAAAAACAAAACACAAAAAACAAAACCAAAACCCCAGGCTTCCCAAGTACCACTGCTCATGAAGCTATTAGATTTTTTTTACTTGTGAGGGGTTCTGTAAGTATTTACAAATAGCCACTAAAAAAACCTTGACTAAGACAATTTGCCTTAAATTACACTTGATGTGCTAAAAGCAAGAACAAATAAATAAATACTTGGGATAAATCATCCAAAGTGCTCTAGCTTTTACAATGTTCTGACACGTATGACTTCATGATGATTTATGCAACTCTTCAGGTTACAGAAAACTATTAATACAGAAAGCCACTCTGGTCTTCAACAGATAGCACCTAAATTTTCAATATTAGCAGAATACAGCACATAGAGCTTTCCACGCCGCAGAGATGCTCGCTCTAACTGTGGGATAATTCCATGACAAGATTCCATTTCCTGATCCCAGCCCCTCCACCACCTCCCCTTATTCAAACACAATTGAGTAAATATTTTAAGCAGGAAAATAACATTGTTACTTTGAACCAACCATATAAAAGAGGAAATGGATGACAAACGAATTTTTGCCTAAGCTTTGTAGAAAGCAAGTCTTCAGAAAGAGAATAAACACAGAAAGTTTCTGTAATAATCATGAGTATTATGTGAACATAATCAGGAGCACTCTCTACAAACATGCTACCATACAGCCTTTACCTTTGGCAAAAGGCTGCCTTCCCTTCTACATATAAAGCTTGGGTTTATATACTTTTAGCTTCTGTTCAGTAACTCAGAAGACTACTCCTTTCTGTTTCTTTTCCACAACACTACCAGAAAAAGGGGACTCTCAAGATTCCTAGATCCGGGCAAAAGGCTACTTTACAGAAAGACCAGGTTTTATTTGCAAGTAATCAGGTAACCACGCCACACTGCTAATGTATCACATCCCACCACTTATTCCATTTAGGAGCCAACTACACAGGACCTAACTGAAGTTTCCTTTCTTTTCAGATTCTTAGTTTACTAGTCCCTCTCAATCACTCTGTCTTGCTTAAAGAAATGCTGGCCAATGTAAATATGATCACCAATGGGCAGCTAATACAGGTAGCTTGGTAGACATAACTGAAAAACAGAACAAAACTTCACATCACAAATCATTCATTACCCAGATGACTACATGTGGAGCAAACAGCTTACAAGACATACTTCACGTAAATCATCGATGACTTTTTATTTTAAAGAAGATCATCCTAAAATCTTAGTACTAAGGCTATTTAAGTTTTATAAAAAGTTAACATAGTCTTGCAATGGTGGTAATAGTCTACAACCATTAAAATACAAGAACAGTATTGAGGCTATGAAACATTGTTCTGGCATTAAAGGAAAGCATATACATATATATGCACATACATGTATCAAACTTAGGGTTTGTTTGTTTGTTTTTTTAATAGAATGAGCTTCAAATATTACTTCTATAACACAGTCGGTTCCCGATGCATCACTACTGTTTCTGGCTGCACAGACCTCAAACTCATCAAAGCAGCAACTCTGGCTGCAAGCATTGCTTTTAAGAACTTATTATCAAGTCTGGTTTTGAATACATAATAAAAAGAACGCCCAGCAATAAATAATTTAATTTTGCTTTCTACTGCTGTATTTTTATATTTATTCTCACTATAAACTTACAACCATGTTGTGACTGTAAATTCAGGAACCAGAGAAATTTTTTTTTCATTTTAAACTATAAGCCACAATTGAACACTGTGCTAAGTATCATCAAACCAAAAATCACCCCGTATTTTATACCATTTCCTTGCTCAACACTATAATTATTAATACTACAGGTAGAAATTCCTATCACCTAATGCTACTTTTCCTGTAACTATTTATATCAAAATTATCTAAATGTCCCTAGAGATGTAGCAAACTATCATCCAAAGTCAGAGTCCCTTATTCTAAACAACGAATAGTCACTACCATGGAGAAAAATAAGTAATTACAAAAAGGTGGAAAACTGAAGAAGGGAAGTGATTTGCCCAAGAATACAAAGTGAATCAGTAGTAAAACCAGGATTTCAGTCCAAATTGACAGCACCCTAATTCCATGAACTTTGCCCTTTTGCTGCTACTACTTCACAGATTTTTACTCTTCCTATCTCCAGGGAACCATGACCTCAAAAGTAACTTCCTCTAGCAAAAAGCAACCCTGGGTAGCTCCACGCAGCAGCTCCGTGAGGATGACGCACATATTGGCTGAAAACCTCAGGAAGAGAAACACCATTTTGCAAAGCCTGAAAACAGCAATGTTTATGAGTTTTTCCCACAGCAATATACATAGTCCTACCTGAAGCAGAAATTAAAATTCTAATACAAAAGTATAACTGAAAATTAGAAGAAATAAAGCAGAAAAAAACCAAACAAACAGGCACTTAAAACTGAGTATTAAGTGTAGGCTTCCAAATGCAGTTAACAGGACACTGTCAGCTTGCAAATATGTCAAGCAGAGCTAGAATAATGAGCATTCAAGGCTCATATTCAACATTTATGCATACACTTCAGTTTTAAGCAAAAGTAGTCCCACTGGTTTCTACAGGTCATCAAATACAGGTAAAGTTTCAAAGCATAAACATCTGCAAGACAAGGGCCAACAACCTGAAAGACTACTCTTAACTTCTGGTTCCAAGGTCCATTTAAAAAAGATTTTAATAGCATCTACCCTCCAAAACAACAACAAAAAAAACCAACCATGAAGCAAAGGGAGAGGAAGGTACCCAGACACAGAAAAATTAAATCCACCTCAAAGGCTCACCATGCAATGTGTGTTTTTTTTCTTCTTAGCAACATTTTTGTAATTAATTAGAATGAATTCCACGATTCTGTCTCTTCAGAAGTCTTTTAGCTTCAACCCACTGCTGCAATTTTCCTTTCTGTAACACTAAACATAGCTGGCTTAAAGATGGTCTCTCCATCATATTCTAAATAAAAGACACGTTACAAAAGCAGTACATCCAAGTACTCCAACAAATCAGTCCAATCACTTCATTACTGAGGCAATCCTGCTAGACCCAAAATCACCTCGCTATATTTCTGATGAAACCGAACAATATATTTTTCTTTATGAGTTTTCACTGTAAAAACAGGTGCTAAAATGAACATCTCCCTGCAGTGTTTGCAACACTAACACTGCCGCATAATGTCAGTGCAGATCTAAATCTGTTGTCCAAACTGTCCTGAATTTAAAGCATAAATATCAAGCAGCCAAGTAATTAAAAGAATGAATGAATGCATTTTTTCCAGTATCTTCACTATTTTACAACAGGTCTGGCAATACAGATAAAAGGCAACGTGCAGATTACAAGACAAAACAGTATTTGAACCTCTTAATGTAATCTTTAGCAAAAAGGTGCTACACCTCTTTTCTGCAATCCTCCCTATGCTTGAATCAGAATGACTGCCATTTTACAAAACAGCTCCGAAATATAAATTCAAGATTGGGGGGGATGTGCGGGGGGGTGAGGGAAGGTATAAAAACAAAACAAAACCTTGAAGTACCATCCTCTTGGTTCCCTCCCTCCACTCCCCCCCCCAAGCATACCGGGAGCCTGCTCTCTACGGAGGATCACTTTTGCTTTGTCTACCCCAATTTAAAAGTCCCAAGAGAACTTCTCCTCTCCCCACGGCCACACACTATATATTTATTCTAAGGTAGCGAATACATATACACACGCACGCACACATATAGACACCCACGGGCAGCCATGCGAAGGGAAGGTAGCTGACTTCCCCCCCCCCACAAAACCGAGAGGGAAAGGCGCACCCCGAGAAGGGAAAGGAGGGGAGCAATCCGCCCGTAGGGACGGGCCCCGGACCCTCACCCCGCTGCGGGGGCCCTCGGGTGCTGCCCCCCGCATCCCCCACAGCCGCGCGGGGATCGTGCGGGCTCGCCCCTTGCCTCCTACCCCGCCCCCGGCCGCCGCTCACCGGTGGGCGCGCTGTCGAGGATGCGGAGGTCGTAGGCCCCGGAGCAGCGGTAGTTGGCGGCGGTGCCGTTGTCCCACACCACGACCACCTCCTCGGGGCTCTCGAAGCTGCGGACGGTGCCCACATGGCCCTCGCCGCCATCCTGCTTCCCCCACTTCCAGTCCGGGCCCCGGACCACCCGGGCCCCGACTCCCTCCACCATCACCCGGTTATTCCGCGAGCTGCTCATCCCGGCGACGCCCCGCAGGCCCGGGCCCCGGGGCGGCTGGAGGGGGCGCGCAGCCCGCAGGCCGCGAAGGGGGACCCCGATGGGGACGGCTGCCTCGGGCGCGGGGAGGGAGGACACGGGCCGCGGGTGCCGGTGCGGCGCGGGAGGGAGGGGGGCGGGAGGAAGGGGGGCAATCCTGACGCGACGGTGAGCGGGAGAGGGAGAGGGGAGGGACCCTTCCGACGGGCCGGGGGACGCGACCGGGGCGGCGGGAGCCGACAGGCGAGAGCCTCCGGCCGACTCTTCTCGCTTGCTTGCTTGCTTGCTTGCTATCTATCTATCTATCTATCTATCCACCTATCCCCTGCACCGCAGCGGACCCCCCCGCGGCGCCCGCCCGCACCCCACCGCGGCAAGCCGCCACCACCGGCCCCGCTCGCCCGCCGCTACATCCGGGAACTGCGGCCGCGACAGCACCAGGGCGATCAGCGGCGGCCGTCAGCGCCCGCCTCCCCGCCCTGCGCATGCGCCCGGTATCAGCGCCTCTGCGCAGGCGCAGCGCGGCGGGGCCTGGACGAGGCGGTGCGGCGCTCGAGAGCCACCTGCGGAGCCGGGGTGGGCACTGACCGGCGCTCGGTGCCGCCGCCCCCCGCCTTCCCCGAACCGGCCGCGGGCCTGTGCCGGTGGAAATGGGAGGAAGCAGAGGAGGGAACAGGGGTTTATTTACCCCTGCCGGCAGAGCTGCCCGGGGCTCCTCCAAGTCGCCAGCCCGGCGGTTCCTTCTGGGGGCGCGGGCGCCGTTGAGTCCCCCCGAGGGCTTCGGCCCCGCCCCGCCCGGCGCTGAGGTGATTTTGGCGGCAGCGAGGGCGCTGCTGCGGCCAGGCTTCCCAAACCGCTCTCTTCCCTGGCCATCCAGGAGAAGTTGCTCGTATCGCCTCTCCTTTAGTGACGGAGGGATTATCAGTTAAACTGTATCGACTACGTCTTGCGCGATCCTGCTTGGGTAAATCTGCATTGCATTTTCCTCGTTTTTCAGTTACTTCTGTGCCCTGAAATCCCATTTTCTTTTCAAACATGAGTCTTGCATGCTATTGAGGAGAATCTAGCGGGGCTGTATTTCTGTAGCCCAGGAGCTTTTTTAGCTGGCATTCAGGTGCTCCAGTCAGCAAAAGGGGGGAGTCTGTACCTCCACCCGCCCTTCCCACCTTGGGGCATCCCTCGCAGAGGATGTCCCTACTCAAACTTTGCGCACATACCTGCAATGCAATTCTTCATAAACTACCGTCTTCGTTAGCACTTTCATGACACTCAAGGGTTTCCTTTACTCCATACATCCCGGCTAATCTTGTATAGAATACGAGTCTTCATTTTTAAAATGGCCCTCTGATTGGTTTTGTCTCTCTCTAATCATGTTCTGTGTCAACTTTTTAACAGCATCCATCTTAAAGGACAGACAAGTCTGAACCAGACAAAAGAATACCATTTCTTAGTCAACAGGGAAATGGCTGGTAAAAGGCAGCCCAGCTATCCTTGTGTCCTGGGTATTTTTACTGTTTCTGTGCTTCCTTCCACCTTTGTGGTTATTAATATGTCTAGAAGAGTCTATGAGATCATTTCCTGACTTCTTTTGTGTAGTTTTCTCACAATATGTATAGCAGAGCAGAATAATATGAACGTGTAACCACCAGACTACCACCACATTCCTCACATAATTCATTCCTTCCTAACCCATGCTAAGCCTAAAGAATGTTGCCTTAAATGTGAAATTGTGTCCCAACAATAGGCACTCCCAAGCAGTGTCTGATTTCTACTTCTGCAGTGGAAACCTCAAAACGTTAACAGATACCACCCTAGGAAAGCATGCAATTGCCAGGCAGTTTGGGTTTTCTTGCAGATGCTTCTCCCCATACAAAAGCTACCCGCAGCTTGTACTAGCTTATTACATTTGGTACATGTAATTGAAATTAAATGTATAACACATGGCAGAATTTCCCAGAAATTCTGGAGGGTTCTTGATCCCTCGAAGGATCTAGCTATGCTCTATCTATGGTCATAATGTTCCCATTGCCTCATTCTACTTTTTCATGCTTTGATAGTTAGGGGCAAGTATAAGGTTCATGTATATCTAAGGATAACCCAGAGCACATTTTTCTGTTACTCTCTGATAGGGTTGGATAAAAAAGGCTTTTTGCAACCAACTATGTGCCAGGAAAACCAACAAAGTCTGAGATCAGAATTAGTTCTCCTGGAGACAATCAGAAGAGTTTATCCCTTACATTTATTTTTCCAAGAAATTCTAAATTATAGATATTCAGAGAGTCTGCTGCTGCAGTTCAGCAGCAGTGCATGTGGGCAAATAATATCCTGGAGCTTCTTCTCTCCTGATAATCCTTCTCCTGACCACTCCTGCTCTGTCTATGCCAATAGCCCCTGCCTCTCCTACTCACCTGCTTTTTCTATCAGATGATTTACTTGCAAAAATCAGAATCTCTGAAGATGCCTGGATTATTTTAGAGGTGGCTTAGACACACAAGAATACAGGTAATAACTGGAACCCAGCGTCTATTTGGCTTAGTGTGAATGCTCTCCTAACAGGTAAGAGGGACTTCTCCATAGCTCAAATACAGAGGCTTGTACCATTTTATTGGTGTGCTAGAAAATAAAGAGTGGATAGACTGATCTGATGTATTCACTTGCCAGTGACTACATGACTGATTTCTGACCTCTAATCTCCTGTCACTTCTAGTCCTACATGGCCACAAAGTTGTGGAAGTCACAAAATTTTCATGACTGTTTTTTTCAGAATTGCAAATATTTTATGGTGTTATCTTTTTGAATCATACATTACATTATTTATTCTGTGCGCCTGCTTGGTGTTTAACTGATCAGTAAGGAAAAAAGGTCTTTAGCTCCTGAACATTTTGTCTGAAGTAGTCTTCAAAATAACCAGTAAATGCCAGTTTCAGATGCAGATTTAAAAGGACACAACAGAGAATGGAGAAGGACATAGCTTTGGGGAAAGATTTGTTTTTCAAGTTATATTGGACATTAGTGGTCCTATCTGATATTTTTCTGGTATCAGCCACAGGAGTATATATCAGCATGAAAATAGTAATAGCATAATAAGCAAAAGAATCTAATTCTGAGTAAGCACCTGAAGACTCATAGAAGGATGGAGATGGAAGAATCAGAATGTGAGTAGCAAAGTAAAAAGAGAGCTTTGAGTTTTGAAAATAAGCTGAAGTGAAGTTAGAAATAAATGAAACAAGCAAAGGTATAAACAAGGTGGAGATTCCATAGGATGTTGAATCCAATTAGCGTATTGTGACAAGAAAAGTGACAGATACAGCATTTTCAGGTATGCATCAGCATTTTGTTTGCAGTGGGAAACTGGACACAGTAATACCTTGAGGAAAGAACTCATATTCACTTTCCAACTGAAAAAATTCTTGTCGGCTTAGGGCCTTTTGCAGGCAGAGGGGTTTAGTTCATCGGCTGGTTGTTTTTACACAGAATAAATGCATGCGGCATTTTCAGTTGTCTCTAACAAGTCTTTGGTCCCTCAACAGGACTGTTCTCTTCTCCTGATGAATGCTGACAGTTTATCACATCTAAACTTGCATTTGCCCCCCTGACCTTATCACACAGAATGGCTATTTTACAGCCTTAGAGCTAACGTGCTCATGCTCCAGGCAATTTAATCTATCAGACCTCCAATTGTGGAGAAAAATGCCATCTAAAACCTCGCTGCTGGAGTTAGCAGAAGGTTTGTTTCTTTACTTTTTGGGTCTACAATCTAGAAATCATACCCTCTCGTAAGCCTCCTCAAAGCTAGTGCCAGCAAGGTGTGGGACGTATGTTCTTTTCTGCCATCCCTGTTACGGGAGGAGACCACCAGCGCAGACTGGCAGAGCAGTACTGCCTTAAACTGCTGCAGCAAGAGCAACCAAAGCTTATCTGCCAAAGGCCTTATTTATCTGAACAGTGCTGCTGTAATTAATGACTGCTGCCTGCCTTCTAAGGCAGTGCTGGCTTTGAATACCTCAGGTAGTCATGACAGAGCAGTTAAATCACAGGCTGGAGGAAGGGAATCCACAGTGCTTTAGGCATACTTGCCTGTAATTGCTAAGAGTCATTAATATGCATTCAGTGCAGGAGTCTGGATGCACAAAAAGAACTACAGAACGAGTTCCCTTCTGGCTACCCAAAATTACGTACATTGCTGAGTCACACCATCCTCCAGCTGGTGATTATGGTCTTCCTCACTGCTTCCTGCCATATTAGAGCAATCCACCGAAGGGCCATGAGAGAAGACCTCTTGTTTATGCAGAATTCAGTGCTGTGCATAACCTAATGACATCCCTTTAAACTCGTTATTATTGTTGGAGAGCGTATTTGCTTTTTTTAAGAGCAGCTGCTACCCTCCTAGAGGGTAAGACAACCCTCAAGACAACCCTCATAGAGTCACAGGAAATAGGACTTTGGAGGTCATTCAGCCTACACCCCTGTTCATCTAAGCCATTCCAGAGAACCATTTGCCTAAACTCTGCCTGTTTGCCTTTCGGTTCTGCAAAATGTCATGCTCCAGCAGGGAATCCTAGTATAAGTATTTGCATGGATTGAATAGAGACTTTGATAGAAGTTTTTCTGGACTGTCTTGTTTGATTAAAGCTGAACTTGCAATGTAGGATCTGGAACATGCAATGCAGAAAGGAGATTGTGCCTATTGCAGGAAAGAATCCCATGTGAAAAGCCTGCTTTTATATGGTTTAGAAGAAAAAAATCCCAACTTCTTGGAAAGTCAATTATTAACTCATGGAGTTTTGAGGTTTTGCTTACTATCTTGCACAAATCCTGAGTTCTCAGAATTTGTCATATGAAGGATATATATAAATAGCTTCCTAGGAGTTGAAAAAGACCATCCAGTTTACATATAATGAGCAGATTGTAGTTTTCTTTTTAAAATACAAAGGTAGCGCTTATTAATTTAGACCAATCTGAGTCCAAAAAATGTGCCTCCTCAGTTCAAGACTGTATTAGAACAAGCAGTTTTCTCAGTCCTCCTCTTTAACAATTGAAGGCATTCTAGATTTTTATTTTCTGGTTTTCCCCAAAAGGGGGTTTTATAATGCATTTTTTTTTCCTGTGGCCAAAAGTATTAGGAAAAGGAATTAGGAAAAAGTAAGCAACTGCTTGCTTTCATCGAAATATACCTACTCTTCTGGGTGGAACTAACTCAACTAACTGAGGAAGAAAGATGGAAATATTGGCAAATGAGATGAAAACTATTGTCTTACTGAAAAAAATTTGGCCCAAATGTATTTTAAAAAAAAAAATTAAAAGCATGCAATCAGTCCCCACAGAAACTTCTGGTCTGGTGAACCTGCCACATCTTTTTAAGTGAAAATATACATAATGTATATTTTCTAGAACCTGAAGAACCAGTTAAGAACTTTAGACCACATCCTGTTTATCCATAGTTTAATGCAGAAAAAACCCTAATTCCTCAGCCTCTGCTGCCATCCCGTGGTGCTAAGACACACCTATCCTGTTAACTTGTTGCACTGTATTTCCACTGCTTTACCAGATTCATTATCCATAACACAATCCAATTTCTTCCTCAATTTTCAGAAATGTCAGGAATAATTGGCATTGATTTTTTTCCTAGTTTTTGCAGATTAAAATGGTTTTTAATGCCAGATAGTGAGCAAGCTGTCATGCAACACAGCAAATTGCTTTGGTGGGTTTGGTTTTTACTGTGCTACTGGCATCCTCTATGAAACTGTTAATTAGAACACGTATATTAACCCACAGTGTCCATGCCGCTGTTTCTTTCCCTACAGAGTTCCATCTGCTACCTCTTTTCTAGGAAGGAAAAACAGCTGAGCAGAGAACAGATTATAAATATGTCACTTCATTTTCCTGCTGTGAAACAAAACTAATCCCATGGAGATCTGCTGAAAAGAAGGACTTCTTTTCTGTATCTGGCTAAAAACTTCAACATATTGAAAAAAGTGTTCTAGGATAAAGAAGATTATCTTTCCCTAGCAGGAGCATCCTGGAATCTTCTCTCTTGGTTAAGGTTTTAAGTTTTACTAGGCTGAACTGTTTTGAGTGGAGAGAAAACAACATACATCTGAAGTTAAGCTTGAAGTTTTAAATATTCAAAGACAAAATAAAATAAGTAAAAATTCTGTAGCAATCTGGGGCATACACACTACAATACCATGTACTCATGTTTGCACATCTATACAAATTCTCTACTGCAGCATTCCTTGGAGGATTAAAAAATGTATACTTACCTGATATTTCCAAATGTTTAGCCATATATTGGTGTTTTATTCATAGATGATTTTTAAATGAGATGATACATTGGAAGGAGCAGTTAATTTCTTCCTGGTATTAAATTTCCTGATTGTAAAGACTGTAAAGAAAGTACTTACTTGAAATTCTCAGATGTAGTCAGAAACAGCTAGGTCATATTTTTAGACTGATAGGAAAATAAACTGTCTCCATGGGTCATCAAGATATTTTAAAAGTGTTCCTAATTTATGTGCATGATAATTTTTGTTGCAATCAGTGGGACTAATTGTGTGCTTACAGTCAAGTACAGGTCTTTCTTGTATTACAAAGGCACTCAATATGCACTAAGTAATGCCTGAAAGACGACTTAAGCACTGAATGATATCTATGTTTAATTTTAATAATCTGCTAAAATAGTAACAAATATTGAGTAACTGAAGCAGAATATAAACATTGTATGTTTTGTCATAAGCAAATAGTCCCAGTCACAACATTATGTAATCCTAAATTCTAAGAAGTAAGATTTCCAGTATACTCTGATAGACTTGTTGAAATCTGCATTTATTAAAAACACAGCTAGAAATTTTCAAAAATAACAGGAAAAATCTGTTGCTAAACAAGGCTATATGCTTTGCATAAAGTAAACATTTTTAATATACATCTCATTTAAGATTATGTCTAATGCTTATAAATATTTTTCACTATTAACATGCTAAAGAAGATCTAAGAAGTTGCCTGAAGGAAAAAGATTCATTGGACATATTTCTGACTCCACTAAATTCAGCTGGAGCCATACTGTTGATGAACAAGAGTTTACCAAATGTATACGGAAATTGTTGGGGGTTTTTTTACACTATTATAAAGCATTCTAAAATGCTTTGGGTTTGTGTTTGAGATACAAGATACAAGTTTTTAATCCACTTTGAAGTGTTTATAAAGGAATGAAAATAGGTAAATAAAAATGAAAATATTTCACTTTAAGCTACAATAAGGGTTCCTTGGAGCCAGGAGGAAATTTAACCTAGATTCAACATCCAGCTCTACTGTACTCTTAAGAAAATTCTCCATGTTCTGTAGAAGCTTGTGATAACATTTTTAATGAAAAAAAAAATTTTGATTAAGAGAAATGCCCTCAATATATTTGCTTGCTTTCAATTTATTTTATACTATGCTATCTCATACTCTCAGTTTTCAGCATGCCATGGATTGTCATCTTCGGTTTCTGAACAAAACAATCTATTTTAAGTCAATTCACATTTCTGAGAATTATACTCAGCTATATATCACAGAATTTTAACCTTTATTTTAACTTTTCTGTGAACATTTTAGATGACACAAAACAAAGTTTCATCACCATTATTTACATGATGATGAGTCAAACTGGTCTGATCCTCTGCTAACCATGAACCTGTATTTAGCAGTTTGCCAGCTGTATTCAAAGGCAGGGAACTGGTTTCATGTAGACTAGATCCTGCAAGAGTCATTCCAAGGGAGACAAATATTGAGCAGTCTTCATGTTGCAGCGGCTGTTGAAGGTATCTTTAACCACCTAAACAGAGAGTGAAAAAATACTAAATTATGGGGTTGCATTTGTAATCAGGATACCTGCTACACCTGCTGAACTGAAATACTCACATTTTAATTGAAGGAAACCTAGTTAAAGAAAGTTACATCAAATGATACAAAACATTCCTTTTGAATCCTATGTTCTCTACTGCTGGAAAGGGCTGAGAAATACTTCATGAGGGAATGAAGAGAAGCAGCATGGAAGAAAAAGACATGGATGCATGGATGCATGGGAATATGGACATAACAGTAAGAGTAGCAGAGCTCAAGAAGGGGACAAACAGAAGCAGCTATTCCTAATGCCACAATCATTGATTTTTTCTGAGTACCGAGAGTACAAATGTAAACACAGCCTAGCTTTTTCTTCTGAAATTTGAAGAGCCTCCAACATAGAACATTTACGTTGACTTCATTATTTCCCTACTTCATTCACACTTTAAGGAAAGAAAAATCTATAATATGCATGAGGAAGGCTTGAGAAATGCTGACTTGAATTTTTCAAATGCACTTTTTTCTTCCCATTCCTCTGCTGATAATAAATATCAGGAACAGGGAGTGCCCTCTTCCCTGTGTTGATGGAAAACTTTTCAGATGTTTTATACATGGACTTGGAGATTTTTAAGTATTCCCAAGATAGGTCAGGCTGACACAAAGATATTTTTCCCATTTTGTTAGATGAATGCTAAAGTTAAACAAATGTTAAAAGAATATAAACAAACAGAACCTTGAGTTTAAAACTCTGAGGTTAAAAGTTACTTTGCCCCTCCTCAGAGGTGCTGTACTGCCTATTGAAATAAATTCCAAGACTGGAGCTACAGCGAACTGTGCTGGGACCAGCTTGCAATTGTCCACTGGAACATCAGTAAGAACAAAATAACTCCCCCCAAACCCCAAATGATCACAGAACTACCTCCCCTAACTAAAAAGAAAATACAGACAACGTAGCACTAGTGTAGCCTCCTAGTTAAAAATGTAAATCAAGCTGTGACTAACCAATTGCTTCTGTAAATTATTATCTATTGCTTAAGCAAAATAAATTGGGAGACAATACAAAAGAACAATCCTGTGCCCTTTCCTTTCTGCCTAATCTATAATCCATTAGAGCTGGGTTAATGTAATCATTTTATGAAGCACTTAGAGAACAGAGAGCATAGTGCAAAGAGCAAGTCTCTCTGGGAATGCAGCACTGTCTTCCTCTGAAAAAAATGCGGTAAAGAGTTCAAAACACCATAGCGACCACCTTGTTTTCTTCCCACACACAAAATCTGCAATCACTAAATCGCTTGGAAGTGGTTGTAATATGAGCAGAATACAGCATTTTCTTTTTCAGCTCTGCAAAATGCATTGTAGGCCAAAGGATAACCTTTTAAGGACTTAAAAAAAACCACACTGAAAGTGGAGGATTTGATGGGGATTGCTCAAAACAGAAGGAAGTTATTAACATTATTGCTATTGACAGTGTAGCAACATGCCTACACAGTAACAAAAAACCCTTAGTCCTTCTCAGTTCATGTAATTTGTTTCAGTGTGCCTACGGCATGTCATATATGCCTGACATTGTTAATACTCCCATGAGTAATGAACACAGGCTAGTGGTCAAAGACCAGATAAACCTCATCAACCTTTGTGTCTGGATCTTGTTTTGTGCATTCACCCTCTCTAGAGAGTTGATCAAGTCATTAAACTGCTGTTTTTGTATGCCTCAGAAGGGTTGCTCTAACCATCAAGTACCTTCCGCTTTTCGGTCAAACGTGTATAGCATTTATAAGCCTTCTAGCCCCACGGACACACGCTGTGTCTTCTTCTTTCTCAGCCATTTGGGATTTTTCTTTTCTTTAGTTTTTGGGTGGCTCGAGGATTCTTCAGCTTAATAGGGATAGGACTTGACTTGAATGCAGGCGAACAGTCTGCTGCAAGAAACAACTAGTTTCCTTCTTCAGAAGCTACAGGTTCCTCTGCATCTTAAAGTCTAGTCCTCAGTTCAGCCAAATTAGTGTCTCCAAAGATTCCTAAGTTCATGTTATTAATGAAGCCTATGTGTTCTCAGAACTAAGCTATGTACCCCAGCTGCTCACGCTGGAGTGTTCCTCCATGATAAATCGTTTTATCTGGGGTGTAGAAGATACATCCCCAGCAAGTCAGGACCAAGACCTGGGTATGGCTGTTCTCCATAAGCAGAAGCAGAGGAAGCGCAGTGTTGATGACAACAGGCTTTCCACCCATTCAGTTTCCTTTTTCTGTAATGGCTGTGGGGAAAAGAAACAAACCCCAGATCCTTCCTAGCCTCTGCTTACCAATTCCCATACTTTCTTCAACGGCAGCAGTAGCTCTGCCCCTGTGTCTCTGGAAGCTTTGGACAGCTGACTGGACAGGAAGAATAGGTATTTTTAAATTTCTTTAGAACATTGCAATACACTTTCATTAGTTTACCTTTCTTAATATAATATCAATTAATTACTTTGCATACTTTTATCATTCTGATTCTTTAATGAAATATTCTTAAAATTGTACAAATTGCTTTTACTTGAAAAGAAAAAGAAGGTGAGAAGTAGAAGATTTCTGCTTGTCAGATTGAATGGTAAAACATGCTTGACGTTTCCAAATCCCATATGCAAATTAGCAATGCAGTCAGAAACAACCATTTGATTGCAAAGTCTTTAGATGTTACAATGGGTTTTCATAATAGTTGTCAAAGCAGGACTGGAATCCACTGTCACTGCACCAAAGCAGAGTGTTTGATCACACAGTATGAACATGGTAACACTTTTCTCTACAGTACGGAAAGCAAAAGTCCCTTTCAGTATTTCTCTAAATTAAGCTGTGGCCCAATATCGAAGAGCTTGCCACCAGTATTTCATGGTGAGCAAGAAAAAGTTGGGTCCAGAGAAGAATCTCTTTGGTAAGACCTGTCCAAGTAAGAAGCAGCAATTGAAATAGGCCACATCGCATTTTCTGCTCTTACATTCTTTTTTTGGTTATGATACCCAATTCAATTAGATTTTAAAATTTGGATATAGCAAGAAAACACAGATAAAGTAAGAAGTGAAGAGTCTCACCGAGCAATGTCTCTTCTCTCACCAGTTCATGGAGCTGAGGCATGAAATAAGGAGAAGGTAAGTATTTCTGTGTCCTGTGGTGCATGCATGCATCTCAAATAGCAGACGCTCGGCTCCAGAATCTTTGTGTTATCAGCTGCGCTCCTAGGACTTTGCCAAGGAAAAGACGCAGACACTGAAGCTGAAGGGGGGAGCATCTGAGTTAGCAAACACGTGAGGGCCTCCATGCAGCAATCCATACAGCTGAAAAGGGAGCGGGCGGAATTTCTCTTGGGAGTTAGAGCGTATATCTACACCTCTCTGATCCTCACTAATGCCTTGTAACAGCACTGAGAAGTGGAAAAGCAGTTGCACACTTCAGTCTCACTTAAAATATTTAGGCAGATATTGCTGATTAACCAATGCTGCATCTGGAAGTGCCAGTGCCCCCTCTTCCTCCTGTATGGAGGATACAGCCTTTGTGTCCTGTAATAGAGTTTGGGAAGGGGACACGCTGCCTGTCCAGGAGGGACTGAGTTTCCACACGCCTGCATCAGCTGCTCCTCACGGTTTTGGACGGGTCCCTTTCCTATCTGACCCCACACTCCCTGCCTGGGGGAAAGCGCAGGGGTAAGGTGACACCGAAGGCACCCCAGGAAGGCACCTGCCGTGAGGCGGACGGTGAGGTGCCCCAGGCCGCCCAGGGCCGCGCCCCGCCGCTTCGCTCAGGATTTCCTCCCTTGCGGGCGAGGCTGTGGCCGCCGCGGCCCGGCCCGGCCCGGCTCGGCGGCCCGCTTGCGAGAGGAGGCCGGCCCTCCCCCAGCCCTCCTCTCCGCGCCGAGCCCGGCCCCGGCCCCTCCAAGCC
>VZTQ01003197.1:0-18324 GCA_013400755.1 Pelecanoides urinatrix
TTTAATTAATTTTCTACTGTGTTTGTTATTTCAAATTCCAAATAATTTTTCTGCAAAATTAAATTATCCTTAAAATTTATGTGCAGAATGACTGTCTTCATATTCCTGTGCTGGTGAGAATTAAGCTGAGACTATGGATATGTAATGGATCCACAGTGGTTCAAATTTGATGAGCATTTTGTCCTATTAAAAAGCCGAAAATCTTGCTGGGGTCTCTTAGGTAGGAAGAGTCAGTGCTTCAGACATATTGAAAGAGCTAATCACTATCTGGATTTAGTCATAATTTCCTAGCTAAGTTCCTGCTCAAGTTATTTCAGTGATAATTCTACTTCAAGTACTTTGGTGTTCAGAGCCTTGGCTACATCCTTTTCCTTTTTCAGTCTTAACAAAACTATACCTACGTAAGCATTTTAAAAATCTGCACTTACACGTGATGTTTCTTGTGCTGTGTTACAGACTGTTGTAAAATTGTTTTCTTATTAAAAGGACTTGTAATCAAACTGATGAGCTAATTTGGTATCATTGTTGGCTGTGTCTTAATTCTTCTTTTCAGCAGTTATTGCAATTAAACTTTAAAGCCAAACCATATGCATTTCTTCTTTTATGAGATAATATTCATATACATTTAAAAAGTCTGCATTTTTCATAGTTTTGTCTGAATTGACAGCTTCCCCACACTCTTGTGCAACTGTAGTTCCTGAAAAAGCCCCTAAATTTTTGTACTTTAAGGCTGACATAAGTTCAGGTCCATAATATCCTGTAGGAATGCTTTTTCTGGTTTTCTTTTTTTCTTTTAACTCGTAGTTCATTTTTCATTTTGAACTGTATGACATATTATGAATATATTTAAATAATGTGTACATATAACATTGAAAAAACTTTTTCCCAATCTTACCTAAAATCTTGCTAGGTTGCAATTTCCAGTGCTTGCATGCTGTCTCTTGGAAAATATTTGAACAGAAACCTGTGTGCTCTTTCAAACTTAACAAAAACACTCCAATCAAAATGTTGTAATAAAGTTTCTGCTAACTTTTTTATTCTATCTGCAGAAGCTAATGGATGATGGTAAGGGTCTGAATTTAGCTGCTTCTTTAAGAAACTCTTATTGATATATCTAAATTTTGCTATTAATTTCTTTGGCAGGGTACCTGTGACCAGTATAGTCTTCAATAAACACTTAACTGATGTAGTCTGAAAAGCTGCCAGATGGGCACAGAAAAATACCATTGCAGGCTTTATTGGAGGCCTTCAAACACAAACTAGATTTTAAGGCTGCCAAGTATAGTAATGTGGCATATGGCATTTGTAAATGACCATGGATACATTGACTGAGATGTTTGGAAAATGGTGATTTTCAGGCAATTATAACAGAACTGACCTTACTTCTTTCCACTACTTGCTGTGATTCATCATTCCTATTCAAAATGGATATGCTCTGGGGTGGATGACTCCACCAGATAGAACCCCATTGTACTATGTAGTCCATGAATTTATGAAAAATAACCTATGAATAACAGAGTTTACACTGGAAAATACAGCACGTAATAAGGTAAATAATTCTGAGGAAGAAAAAATAAATTTATTACAAAATAGTACACATGGAACTAGCACGTAATCATTAGTCCTTTAGTTTACCAGTGTGTGTGCCTGGATGAGCACAGTGCAGAGATGCCAGTTTACTGGAAGCTTTGAACGTGAAGCTCTACATGGCCCAAACCAATGCTTTGCTATCTTATTGGATATGAATCTAACTCATTAACTGAATTATCTTGTATGCACATTAATATTGCATCAGGACTGAGGCCTGAGAGGTTCAATGTTGGCGTTAAATTGCTCTGTGCTTTTGCTTCCATCACTTTGTGCTTTCACTTGCACAAAGTGAACTGAGATCAATCTATACCTGTCAGCATAGGCACACCTTTTAAACTTTTATTGAATAGTTTCTTTATTAGAAGGGAACTTTTAAGCAGTAAGTTAAAGAATAACAGAAGTCATAATATTGTTTGCTAAAGAATGGATTACAGTGGTGGAAAGAAACTGCAGTTTTCTTGGTTATCAATGAATCTGGAAGTGGGTGGTTGAGATGTCTTTTTCATCATATAGGACTGTCAGCTCCCGCAAAATAACCCTCAGCTTTCATTTCAGAGTTGTTCATTTCTAGTCCTCGGTACTGCAGAGTAAACTTAAAAAATTTGAAGTCCATGTTTTCTTATGACACAGAAACCAGAAAGCAAAATCTTGAAATATATTGTTTTAAAAAAGAACAACAAAGAGAAATAAATTATACTTTACTTTACTCTTTTCTTTTGTTTCTGAAGTTGACATCGATGTTGTGACAATGGATGGTTTGGTTTGGGAAAAGTGGAATTAACTCATTATGGACTTTGTACCTTATGATGGAATTAATCGTACCTGCCCGCAATGCTCGTCTTTCTTACACTGTAGGCATCTACAACAGAATCTGTTTGTCTATGCTGTCATAGTCAATATAGATATAGTCAAGAGTTTAGTTCACCTCACTAAATGTAGGTATTATAGAGCATATGCCATGAATAGCGCAATGAATTGCATCATAACCTCTACTGACCCTTGCAATAAGCGGTAAAATAAGCCAAGGTGTCTTGCTCAGATCTAGATGCCTATTCAGATAAATATTTTCATAGGAATCTTTTAATTTACTTTCACAGGGCGCTGGCTCATGCTCCAGTTGCAGAAGACCAGTCTGGTGTTGCAGAAGTCAATGGTAGAGCTTCCCTGTGGCACTTTCCTTTCATGCACTTGCATGAAATGGATTAAACTTTTGTTAGGGCTAACTTTTACAGGTAGAACTCTGAAGATGTTTCCCCCCCACGTATTTTACTACCAGTATTATGCAAATATTAACTGTCATATCTTTTTGTTAATGTGTTCAGACCTCATTTTTATCCAGTAAGGTTTGCCTCCCCTCAAAAAAATAGAACTCTTTATTCCCTTCTATTTCCTGTGTTCACTTTTAATATAACTCCTACCACATAAGCATTACCACAAGTAATAGCTAGTATTTGTTTACAGAGAACATAGTTTCAGGAGAGCAATGCAGTCTCCAAGTAGCTACTGAACTAAGGACTGTGGGGCTTGATTTTCTCATTTGTGTGATAAGGTGAATGCTACAGAAATTTCACTCCTCAGCCAGATATGGCTTGCCTTCTGGTCACACTCAGCTCCCAGCTCATCCCCTTTGTGAAGCAGCCCTGTTATTGCTGCTGTTTAATGGTTGGTTTAAAATAAATTGAGGAAGAAATTATATCATTCCAAGTGTTTCTTTTCCAGTATTTTGGTTTCACCTATGGAAACATCAATTTTGCTACCCTATTATTATCCAGAGACAAATGAATATCACTAACGAAGAATTCTTCATTTCTTTCTCCGTCTGTCATGCACAACTGGGAGGCCTTTTTGGGTACGAAATGGCTTGAGGCTTGATCTCTGAGGCTTGATCATATGGGATCAAAACCAGTGCAGACTGTATCTTTACTTCTCTTAGAATGAAAATAAACATGCATACATAGAGCACCTGCCACTTTCTTTCTCTCCCGGGAATTATTTAATATCATAAAGCTACTTTCTCCTGTGTTCTTATTTCTCAAGTTTTATGACAGATTCGTAAAGTTAATAGGTTCTAATATAAGAACCTGTCTCTATGCATGATATATATATTATATGTTGGTTGTGATAATGGAAACTCTTTCTAGAACCGCAGTATCTAGTGCCATTCAAGTATTAAGTAGGTGACCAATTCAGACAATTCTATTCTTTTTTTTTTTCTTGAGAAAGATTTAACCAAGCTAGTCAAAGGAGAGTCCTGATTGCTTTCTAAGTTTGAGCATTGTTTAATCCAAGTTGCTTATCTTCTGCCTGTACAAATCATTCAGCATGATATGCAAGATGTAAAATGCCATCATTTAATAACATGTAGTCTCCCTGCTTCAAAAGTTTTCTTCTGTATTGTCTCCTCCTCTGACAAAAGGATCCCTCAAGCCATGTTTGAAGTTTCCTACTTTCTTTGGTTTTAGTTTTAGAATGCCTCCTGGTTGGAAAGTGAATTTAAACCAGTATTTAAAAAAAATTAAAAGGAAGTGTTTAAAATTTTATATATGTCTACAGGGCATTCTGCCTGCAATACAGAAACCATGTGGGTATGGAGGTTGTTTATAAGTTTATGGGATAAAGCAGCTTTTCAGTTACATGATAAATGATTTATCAGAAGATTGGCAAGTTAAAGATGCTCTTCCTTCAAGTTATCTGTATAATTCAGAAAATTTCTGCATTGAAGCCCTACAGTCATCATCCAAAAGTGAGTCATCTGTGTCCTTTGGTAGTTTCCTTATCTCCCTGAATGAACCTACCTTGGTTTGCAGACTTCACTCTTCGTCCTCATCTGTCATTGGAATACTCATGTGGTTTTATTTCAGCAACAATTAAGCCTCAGGGAAGTTATGACATATAATGTATAAGTGGTATCACCATGTAATGCTTTTAGGGTTTGGGACTCATGTTTTTTCACCTCATAGCTAGTAACTAGTAATATTGGCGAACAGCGCTCTTGAATTTTATTTTTTTAATTAAAAATCTAAAAAACACATAAGAATATGCATTTCTAAATAGCCATAATCCTCCATGTATAGTTAATGTCTTAGTTTTACTCTACTGCAAGGTTTGTTAAGCAAGCTTTTTTCTTGACTTGCCAGAACAGAATCAGTTTATATTCCTTTAATTCAGACTCAGACAATGCAGTGACCCACACCAGATCAGTATATCCTCTTTTGTTTTCTTTTCTTTTCAGCTGTCCATCTGGATTCCTGCTTCTCACAAGGAAGCTGTGCTTATGGCTATGCTTAAACTACATGATACAATTTTGCATTTCATTTTAAATCTCAAATCTATCTAGCTAAACAAACAGGATTCTGTGCTTGGTCAGAAAGGGAGCTGTCCAACAGTACTGAAGCAATGCATCTGTAGGAGGTAATACCTATGCACAAGACAGGACTAGGTAGATACACAATTATTTTGAGACACTTCTAGAAATTCTTGTTCCGTTGATGTAATGTAGTGTTCTTGTCTTAAAGCTCCAAATAATCCTGTAGATATTTTGGTCATGCCATTCTGTTAGTTTTCTAGTCAACAAATGGATCTCTCAGGCTTACTGGAGGGAAGAAGGTGGGATTTTTTCTTCATACTGATTTCGTTATTCTGACTCTTAGTCCCTGGACAGACAAAACACAAAGCTTACCTCATTTCAGTTTGCTGAGCTATGGATGTTTCACCTTGATAAAGTTTTCTGGGGAAATAAGATAGATCGCAATCATGAACTGAAGTAAAAAAGGTTGGTTTGTTTCCCCCTCACCCCTCCCAATTTATTGGTGATGCAAATGTCAAAACACATTTTAATTAGTTGTAACACAGCCTTTTTCATGTTTACCTGAATTTTTTTTTTCCCCAGTTGTGTTGAACTTCCACCCAATTCTTTCCAGGAGAATATTTCTGTGATATTTTCTCACTGTTTGGCCAGGTAGTTCAGTGTCATTATTGGATTCATAATTCAGTGCTCCCATGAGTGAGAACATTGTAGACTGATAAAGTGGATGGTTTGATAGTTTAACATGCACTCAAAAACATCAAATGCTTCCAGTCACATCTTCAGATGGTTTGAAAAAAGCAGTTTGTTCAGAAATTGAGAATGTATGTTGTTACAGCTACAAAAATTTCTAACATTCCAATGTCAGACTAGTGCTACGAAAAATGAAACTTGCAGATGCATGAGAGGAAGTTTGGGCAGGGGAGTTAATAGTAAAAAAAGAGAGTGAGGGAGCGCATGCAGTACAATTTGACTGGAAACTGGTCATCCCAGCATGCTACTTTTTGTATCAGTATTTCTCATACTCTGCTGCAGTAATGATGCTGTTTCTGTCGGATTTGAAATGGTGTGAAAAAGAACTAAGGTATGAATTCTGGGTTTTCATCTACCTTTGCTGTGATCCATTCAAAATTCTGTACATAGGTGTGGTCAGTATATACCATGTCCCTAAGGTACTCTACTAAAACATCACATATAATATATACGGCTAATATCTCCTCATAGTTCATAGTATAGCGAAGAAGTCCATGATTCTAATGTATGGTTGCTAAGATACAAAGGAACTCAATAACTCTCGAACAGTTTTCTGAAGAGTAGTTACAGGACTCTAGCAAGTTATGAAAGATATTACTTTTAAGGAAGAGTGAAAGTTATATTCTAATATTAAGCTCAGATGTTGACATCTCATTTATCAGATCCTCAAAAATATACATGGAATAAGTCATTTTATACAGTATAGCAGAACACCTCAGGATGCTTGGAATTGATATGCATATGATAATCTTTTTGGAAAGCCGGGACACCATGAAGCTGGTGAAAAAAATGGTAATATAGAATTTTCCCTTTTGGTATAATAGTAATATAAAAGTATTTAAAAGTAAACCCACATTTTAAAAAAATAATAATAGGGATTGCTAAAATTAAAATAACTTATATTCAGTCCATTCTCTTTGAATGCATATGACAGTACTATTTTTTTTTTTTTATTCTAATATCAGTCTATATTTTTAAAAAAACACAAGAGTGATCTCTATTTAGGGAAATCTTTTGTGTTTAATTGTCAGATAACATTCAAAATTTTCAATTAATTTTGAACTCAGTCATTCCATAAAATGTTTTCTGATTCCTTTGACATCACACTAGAGTTAGTCCAGACTTGCTTTAATCTAATTAAATGCTTCTTACTCAGGTGCTAATTTTCAGTGATCACTAAAAGGACCATAAATTGTTCTTATTTGATGTAAAGGAAATATGTAGCAGTGGAATTAATTTGCATTCTGTTTTTCTGTGTTTTCTCATCAATCTTCCTTTTCCTTCATAGTGACATAACACTTTATATACAACTTGGAAGAGGTTTTGTTGCTGGAAAGGTAGTTATTTCCTTCTTATGGCAAAGACAAAGGAAAAAAATGGTAGAAAATGCTTTACTTGCTTTTGTTTAGGTCATGTCCAATGAGAGGATCTACCTCTGGAGAATGAGATTACTAATTTTTGAAAAGATTGATAGCAGATACTGATTTTTAGAAGAATAAGCAACAATTTACTTAGTGGAGTTTTTAACTTCTCTAAAGTAAAGAGGAATTTTGCCTGAAAGATGATTTCATGGAGATAGCTATCTAACTTATTTGTAACTTCCATTATTTTTAAAGCATGGTTCATACATCAGAATTGGGTTTTGTCCATGGAGATCTTTGAATTCTTTCCAGTTAAATAGCTGTTTTTAAATGGGCCCATTAGCATTACAAAATCTGAAACAGCCATTGAATTTACTAAAATTGCATTAATTGTATTCATACTACTTGAAGTATGTCTATTCTTACTTTGACAGTAATTTTCAGTAAGAAATATAAGTTGTATAAGGGTTATAAATGTACAAAGATTAGAATACATAGTTTCTTAAATCCTTAATTCTCTCAGAGCATACATTATGGATTTTCAAAATAAATCCTTTTGTGAGATTATGCAGCTTTGATGGATGCCAGAAAAAGAGGCAAAATAGATTTCTGGATTGTTCACATTACAAATTTGCAGAGCTGACACTCTCTATTGGCCTGTCAAATTTATTTATATCTGACAATTTTAGTCCCAGACAAGCAGCTTTAGTTTGCTGGTAATATCATTGTTACAAGAATATCTGACAGTTTCAAAGTTATGTATGTGAATAATACATTACTATGTATATCATGCCTTTAGGTATTCAGCATAACTTCTAAGCTATAAACCTAAATTTTCTTAATGAGGCACTTCACATGAAACTGCTTAGGAATAGTGTATGTTGAACTTTGACAAGTTTCAGCAATAAATAAATCTTGTAACTGTGTGCCATTCATTCTTGATAATTGGAATTATTAAGGACAAATAATTCCTTTTACCTAGACTGCTTTTACTATCTTTTTTGTGGAAAGCTGAAGCAGAAAAAGATTGCCTTACCTTAAATGGAGTGACAGCTGGTCAAACAGATACATTTGTTTTGTACATGGTAAGAGAAAACGTATGACAGTGCAAAGCTGAATAAAGGTTTTATCAGCATAAGCACGGGATGGCTACATCAGTCATAAGTGACAAACCCTTTAGTCAGCCTTATAGGTCATCCCATGCACATGTCAATAAAACCTAGAAAATAAACCTTGCCCAGGCAGTTGTTCAGTATTGCATGTGCTGCATGTTGTCTCACAGGCTTAGGATATTCTGATAGGTCCAGAAAAACTGAATGGATAGTTGGAACACAGGTGAGTATGTGAAAAATGCCTGAAAAATTTTGGAACGATAAAATGTATTTTAGTTAGCAGTATTGTAAATTAATAGAAATTTGGGTACTATTTTTTTGCCCCAGCCGGTAATCGAAATAAGCTTTTCCAGACACTCATGTAATTTTACTGCCATTAGAAGAAAGCCTAATGTTGTCTTTCTTCTGTGACATGAATTTAACCTTGAATTTTGATAAACTATATTTTTAGAAAATTCTGCTGACTAAGCACTAAGGAGAAGCTCTGGCATAAATGGCTTATTACTTTGAAGAGATGCAGGTTTACTTTTCCTAGGAAAGCAGATGGTCTAACTTTATGTTCTCCTCCTACCTTTCTTATAAATATAGGTATCGGACAAATTAATACTGACAAGTGTGAAATTAATCTATAACATTTTAATATTGTCATAAAAATTTTGAATCAGAAGTGTATGAAGGGTGAAATTCAATATTAGCTATCATGTCATGGATTTATGAACACAGGTCAGATTCGAATCTATAGCTTGATGCTTGAAGTAATTAGATTTCTTTATTAACTTAAAGCAAAAATACCTTTGTGCAATTCTTTCTGATGTATTGTTTTAGAAATATTCATTTAGCATTTCTTTCCATACCTTACTTTTTTTTTTTCTAGATCCTAGGATGCCAGTCATGAATCAGGTCATATTTTAAGTCCTGCATATATTTACTTCTCCGCTACTGTTTATGTGTGGCTTTTGGTTTTCATACATTAACACTGTGTTTCTAAATAAGGGATATGCAGAGACCTAGTAATATGTGTATTTTGAAATGTCATTCATGTCTTTTAGGGGAAATCAAGTTTTGGTAGTTTCACATAGTTGATAATTTGTAGATAGGCTATACATTTTGGAATTGGATGCTTATTTTTTCTAATTACACACTGAAGTAAACATGATAACCAGCACTGATTCTTGTGATTTTGCGAAGAGAGTACATGCATGGTCTAAGACTGTAAAACATACTGCAGTAGGAAAAAATTCTAAATTCAAACTTTTTAACTTTAGAAGGAAAGGATAAATACAAACAATAGTAAACTAAACTACTAAATATATGTGTATATGTAAAAATGGAGTAGCCTATCCTTTGCTTTGTAAAAGAAAATACAGTTTTTGAGTAGTTTGAAAACTAACCTTTAGAATTAACTATATCAGACAATGACAGTGTCAAATATTATAGCTGGAACTTTTGAAAAGTATAATAATTTTATGACCAATACTAGTATTTGTAATTTTGCTAGTTATAATGAAATATAACCACTCTGCATTCACAGTGACAGTTTACTGTTATGGTATCCATTAAATATTTATTTTGTACAAGAAATGATATAGTTTTACTATTGTGGGGGTTTTGTCATTTCTTAGATATCAGAGAAATATGTTTGAAATTGTTGTTCTGCTTCCATACACCATCTATTCAAACGGTGGAGGCAAATATAACATTCAGTTTTTCACAATCTCACCATTGAATTTCTAGGAGATGGAATTGCTTGTGACTTTTTGAAATAAAAAAGTAATTTCCCCTATTCTTATTCACAACATTCTTTATATAAGCATAACGTATTTTTATCCAGGAACTTGAGTTGTTTGAATCATTTCTCAGGGTATTAGGAATGGGAAAACACAGTTATACATCAGATCTCAGACTCTCTTTTAAAAGAAGTTCTTGAAAACAAAACAAGTATGTTTCATTATTTTTTTTCTGAGTTGTTGATTTTTAGAAATAAGAGAAGTACACATTTTTCTACATCCTCCAAGGATGCTTTTGAGAAAGTAGGTATTCTTTTCTAGAAAAGGAACCTGAGATAATGTAGCCTGGTGAGTAAAACTTTTGCTACTATCAGTAAAGGTCCCAGGCTATGTGTTGACCTGATAATGCAGGATCTCACAACTTGTCTGGACTTCTTGGCTTGAGATTATTTCAGCTTGTTTAGCTTTAACAGCTGTCTAATGACCATGTGGCTTTTATCTAATTAGTTTTTTTTTTTCCTTAAATTGGTATTATTTTGTGTTATAATGCCTACTACAAATAATTTCTATAAAGGTAGGAGTAACAAGCAGTTACTGTATATAGAATACTTTAGCCCTAGAAGTCATTAAATGATACCAGAGGTGCCAAAGCTGTCAGCAATTCACCAACAGTGAATTATAGATACAAATGCAAATTGATAAAAGACCTCACAGTTTCAGGGGTAACACAAAAGATAAATAACTAATATCTAACTCCTGTTCAACATATGATACCTAACAAAGTCAAAAGTAAAATGAGTTACGGTCTGCTGCAGACAGACTATGAAGCATGTCAGAAAAAACAAGACCCCAAGTGGACCTTACGTTGATGAGAAGGAAGCATGAATATCATGTTAGTCCTGGCAAAGCGAAGGAGGAACACCACCATCAAACACCATACTTCTCCCTGTGAAGGCTTCAGGCTGGTGACAACACATTGTAATCCCTCTTTGCCACCCCAAGGCAGAAGCCCTTACAGCTTTAGGACCAGAAGGAGCAGTGGAAGGGTGAACATAGCACGAGGGGAAAAGGAGAGTGGACATTAAGAGAGGGGGTTTTTTGTATAACAAATTTAAATGTAACATTGTTAGGGAGATGCATATTAATCAAAGTATTTGTTCTGTGAGAGTTAGTATCAGTGTACCTGACCTAATAATAAACTTTTTTGTGTTTTTGTTATGCCATTAAAACTTTTGATTAGACTGGTCATACATTCTTGGCTTTACTGGCATCTAGTATATTTCTATGCTTGTCCATCACAATATTTTGAGCATAATAATGTGCCCACACAGTAATTTCAGAAAATATTAATAAACTGAGAGCAATAAGGAACTAAATGCTATTGGTCCAAATCTGGGGCATCCTTACAAGAAATGCACTGAATTTCTAAGTATGTGCATTATCTAGTTAAATTCTGTTAATTTTTCTGAGGGTACGGAAAAATAATATTCACAACCTGTCTCTAAATGAAATTATTTAAGTATCAGTGCTGATATTTACATGCTAATGTTTTGTAGCAGCTGCTGATAATAGTATTTAAGTTATTGCAATTTTACATAATTGGGTTATCTTCTGAAGTGGGAGAATTCCATTAAAACACAGGACAGAAATGTTCCAGCATATCTTTTGAAAATAAATTACTGAAAGACTTGTGTCTGAGGTGCTCAAGTATTGTATTAAGTATTCAGATATAATGATGAAGACTGAGTCCTGACCAATAAATTCAAATAATCGAAGAGATTGAACTTGATGGGACAAGTTTCTTTAAATCTTTTCTCTAAAATGAGAGAAGGATGTACCAGACCTTCTTACTCTTATTCATAATACAGCTCCTCCCTCCCCAAAAGTAGTAAATATAATGGAGATACTTATCTTAATCTGATGAGAAGGAACAACTGTAATCCAGAATAAATACATCCATGTGGTGGCTACGAAGCCTAGCGTAGATTGCTACACTGTGTTATGTAGGACCTTCAGTGTAAAGCCAAAACAAAAAAACCACCTGTGTGGTCATTAACTGCCTTACTGGAGTTAAAACACAACACTGTACCTTCAGATAATTATGCATATTAGCAAGCTCTCCCCTGAGCCTTCTATTCTCCACCGCTCTCAGTCTTTCACCATATGAGAGATGCTCCAGTCCCTTAATCATCTCAGTGACCCTTTGTTGGACTCTGTCCTGTATGTCCATGTCTCTCTTATATTGAGGAGCCCAGAACTGGACACAGTAGTCCAGGTGTGGCCTCATCAATGCTAAAGAGAGGGGAAGGATCACTTCCCTCAACCCAATGGCAATATGTTGCCTAATGCAGGCCAGCATACCATTAGCTTTCTTTGCAGCAAAGGCACATTTCTGGCTCATGATCTACTTGGTGTCCACCAGGACCTCCAGGGCCTTTTCTGCAAACCTGCTTTCCAGATGGGTGGCACCTGGCATATATTAGTGCATGAGGTGTTCTTCCCCATTTGCAGGACTTTACACTTCTCCTTGTTGAACTTCCTGACGTTTCTGTCAGCCCATTTCTCCAACCTGTTGAGGTCTCTCTGGATGGCAGCACAGCCCTCTGGCCTCAGCCACTTCTCCCGGTTTTGTGTCATCAGCAAACTTGCTGAGGGTACACTCTGCCCCAGCACTGAGATCATTAATGAAGATGTTAAATGGGACTGGAACCAGTACTGATCCCTTGGGTACACTGCTAGTCACTGGCCTTGTCGTGGTTTAACCCCAGCCAGCAATTAAACACCACACAGCCACTCGCTCACTCCTCCCTGGTGGGATGGGGGAGAAAATCGGAAGAGTGAAAGTGAGAGAACTCATGGGTTGAGATAAGGAGAGTTTAATAGGGAAAGCAAAAGCCGTGCATGCAAGCAAAGTAAACCAAGGAATTCATTCACTGCTTCCCATGGGCAGGCAGGTGTTCAGCCATCTCCAGGAAAACAGGGCTCCATCATGCGTAACGGTTACTTGGGAAGACAAATGCCATCACCCTGAACATCCCCCACTCCTTCTTCTTCCCCCAGCCTTATATGCTGAGCATGATGTCATATGGTACAGAATAGCCCATTGGCCAGTTGGGTTAGCTGTCCTGGCTATGCTGCCTCCAAGTTTCTTGTGCACCTGACAGAGCATGGGAAGTGGGAAAGTCGTTGACTAATGTAAGCACTACTTAGCAACAACTAAAACATCAGTGTGTTATCAACATTATTCTCATCCTAAATCCAAAACATAGCACTATACCAACTACTATGAAGAAAATTAACTCTATCCCAGCCAAAACCAGGACAGCCTCCAACTAGACTTTGTGCAGCTGATCACCACCCTCTGGACTCGGTTGTTCAGCCAGTTTTCAGTCCACCTTATTGTCTGCTCATCCAGCCCATACATCAACAACTTGTCTGTAAGGATCTTTTCAGAGACAACATCATAGACCTTACTGACATCCAGGTAGACAATACTCACTGCTTTCCCCTCATCTACCAGGCCAGGCATTTCACTGTAGAAATTTATCAAGTTGGTCGAGTGTGACTTGTCATTGGTGAATCCATGCTAACTAGTCCTGATGATATATTCTTGTTGTTCATGTGCCTGGAAATGATTTCCAAGATTAGCTGCTCCATCAGAGAATGTGTATATGTAGAAGCCCATCTGATGTAGGTAGTCTTGTGTGACACAAATTAGATCAGTAAAATGTTTTGGGTTGGTTTGAATTCTTATGACTCTGGAACCTTCCTCACTTAGTGTTGCATATATGTTTCCACAAATAACTTGAAAGAAGGTAGGCATGTTGAACAAATACATAAACATAATTACACATTACAGGAAACCATTAACTTGACATGAAAATCTGATGCAAAACTGATCTGTTGTCAATGGGACAATGAGATCTATGTAGTGTGTTACGTGCAGTAGATTGTTCTGCATACACAGTTAAGGCATTCCATAATTCAGTACATTGAACTGAAGACTAATCCATTTAGTTCTCACTCAATCAATTAAAAACAACTCTGTAGCCTGGATTAAGGAAAAGTGAAGCATCTGCTGTTAACCTGAGAAATATTTGGATTTTTTAGAGTTGTTTTAAAATCACCTATTGTGGCAGAATGTAACTGCCACATCGAATGAATGTGCCTTCTAGGAAACAAGAAGGAATGATTTAAAAAAAAAAAAAAAAGCAAAAAAAAAAAATTTCCTTGAGGCTAAAGAAGACAAAAGTGCTCTTAACTGCATAAGCAAATGACTGACCAAAAGTAGCTCCAGAGCTGCTAGCACAAACTGCTGAACAATCTTGCCAACCAGTCAAATAGTTCTGCTAGAAAAGAAGTCCTTCCTGTCTGAGGGTCTGTATCCTATGATTCAGAGGAACATGGTAAAAAATGCTTCAGTCTGATAAGAAAAACATTCGCTTTTCAAGATGCTTCACCTAATTAAGAAAAAAATAAAAAAGCTGTCTGAAAATATTATTGTTCAGGGAAGTAGTGGTTTTCAAGTGCCTATAGAAGTCTTTCTTTAAGGGTATGGGGTGAATGTGCATTTCTCAGGTGACAGATGTTGTAATAAAACACAAAGAAGCTGAGGGTGGAACATCATCCCATTGCTACAGGGAATAGACTCTATAAAAAGACATTTCAAAGCTATTACTTTTTAGTTTGTAAACTGTCACTTTACCTCTTGATTTTGGGGTGATATGGGTGGATAAAACACTTCCTTTCCAAACCTTTCAAGCCAAGGTGTTTTCATACCTTGACTTAATCTATTGAACTGTTTGCAGGTCATGAAACAGGGTGACATAACTGATAACATTCAATAAGACCAATTGTAGTTCAAAAGCTCACACTAAATAAAAGAAGAAAAATATTCTGTTCTCAAAACCTATATTAAAGCACTGTTTGTAGGATTGGTTCAATCCTCCTTAAGAATGTATATTGTAGACATCACAAATTACCATGTATAAACTGTCCTCATTAAGATTCACTAATTGAATCTGAATTTAATTAATTTAGATTAAATCATCAAGCCAAAAAATCAAACAACCTTTTCTATGCTGAGTTAGCAGCTGTGGTGGGTTGAACTTGGTTGGTTGCCGGGTGCCCACCAAGCCTCTCTCTCAGTCTTCCTCCTCAGGGGGCGAAAATAAGATGAAAAACTAATGGTTTGAGATAAGGACAGGGAGATCACTTACCAATTACTGTCACAGGCAAAACAGACAAAACTTGGGAAATTAATTTAATTTATTGCCAGTTAATAAGAGAGTAGGATGGCAAAAAAAAGCCCAAAACTAAAAGCTTCTCCCCACCCTTCCCTTCTTTCTGGGCTCAATTTTACTCCTGACTCTTCTGCTTCCTCTTCCCAAACAGTGCAGTCAGTTTGTAATGCTTCATCCCTGCCGCTCCCTCATACTCATGCTCTTCTCCTGTTCCAGCACGGGCTCCCTCCCACGGGCGACAGTCCTTTATGAATGGCTCCAGTGTGAGTCTATTCCACCAACTGCAGTTCTTCAAGAGGTGCTCCAGCTTGGGTCCTTTCCACAGGGTGCAGTCCTTCAGGAATGGACTGCTCCAGTGTGGGTCCCCCGTAGGCCACAGGTCCTGCCAGAAAACTTGCTTCAGTGTGGGCTCTCCATGGGCTACATCTGCCTTCAGGGCACACCCACCTGCTCCAGCGTGGAGTCCTCCAAGGGCTGCAGGTGGATATCTGCTCTGGTGTGGTCCTCCATGGGCTGCAGGGCGACAACCTGTGTCACCATGGTCTTTTCCATGGGCTGCAGGGGAATCTTTGCTCTGGCACCTGGACCACTTCCTTCCCCTCCTTCTTCTCTGACTTTGTTGTCTGCAAGTTTATTTCTCTCACGTTTTGTTGACTCCTCTCTCTGACAGCTGCTGCACAGCGTTCTTTACCCTTTCTGAAATATGTTATCACAGAGGTGTCACCAGCTTCACTGATTGGCTCAGTTTTGGGCAGAAGTGGGTCCATTTTGGAGCTGGCTGAAACTGGCTCTGTTTAATACGGGGACAGGTCTTGGTGTCTTCTCACAGAAGCCATCCCCGAAGCCCCCCCACTATCAAAACCTTGCTGTGTAAACCCAATACAAGTTGAAATGATGTTCCATATAGACTCTAATTTGAATGGTCAATTCAAATTATCTCACTGAGCAAAAAATATATAGTTTTTCTATTATGTAGACATACTTAACTGGTAGCCATTTCTGTAAGAATTCCCTAAGTACTTCTTAACAAAGAGATTTTTTTGTTGGTTCCTCTTATCCTGTCTTATGGACAGAGCTTTGCCTCGGAAGGGGTCACAAGTCAATTGAGAGCTCAAGGATCAGAGAATAGACCAACAATGATGACACTGTGGTAAGTGTTTGCTGCAAACTACCTGTTAAAGGTGAGGAATTAGATGAAGCCATTTTAAACAGCTGGAGAAAACTTCATGCTCATCATTCACATAGGGTACACCAAACATCCCAATATCTGCTGGAAGGCCGTGACAGGTGCAAACACTCTAGGGGACTTCTAGAGAGTACTGAGGATGGTTTCTTGATGCATACAATCTATGGGAGAGGGTGTGCTGGACCCGTTGCTCATGAATAAGGAAGAACTGATTGGTGATGCACTTACTGGTGGCAGCCTTGACTATAGCAACTATGAGACAGAACAGTTTGAGATCCTGAGAAAAATGAGTAAAAAAATATAGTAGAATTAAAGCTATGAACTTCTGGAGTACAGATTTTGGCTTGTTTAGGGATCTGCTTGTTAAGATCTCATGAGAGGCTGGCCTGAAGAGCGAAAGGGCCCTGAAGACCTGGTTGATCTTCAAGGACAATGTCCTCAAAGCACAGAATGGTTCATGCTGATATGCAGAAAGTTGAGCAGGAGAGACAGAAGGCCAGCACAGATGAACAAGGAGTCCCTGACTGAGCTCCAATGCAGGAAGAAAGTGCAGGGGAGTAGAGGCAAGGACAGGCCTTCTGGGGGGACCACAGAGACATTGCTCATGTGTGCTGGGTGCAGATCAGAAAGCAAAAGTTGAGCAGGAGGTGGCACTCACAAGAGATGTGAAGTGAGGGCGTTTGGAAGTACATTGGCAAAGGCTAAGGCTGAGAGAACTGATCTTCAGTTTTAAATAGTGAAGGCTAAGGGAGATCTTGCTGTCTGCAGTTACTGAATGGGAGGCTGTAGTGAAGACAAAGCTAGACTGTTCGCAGAGGTGCATAGTCGTATGAAAAGAGGCAATGAGCACAAGCAGCAACATGAGAAATTATGATTAGATATTAAAATAAGCCTTATACCATGAGGGTGGTCAAACAGTGGAAAGAGTTGCAAGAGAGGCTGTGAAATCTCAGTCCTTGGAGATAGTCAAAACCTGAGCAAAATCATCTAAGTGGACCTGCTTAAAGACAGGGATTAGATTGGATGACCTCCAGAGGTCCCTTCCAATCTATTTTTTTTAAATTATATTATACAATTGAATTGAAGTGTCCAAAAATACCCCTCCCATGCTAGACACTCTTATATTAGTCTTAATATGTCCCAAAATTCAACAATAATTTGAGGGAAGAACATAATGGGGCAGATTATCCCTTGATGTTACTACCATTAGCTACATTAGCTACAGGGAAACAGAATTGATTTATCTCAGCCAACTATCTTATTTGCTGACTAAAACTTGGTATGTTTTCCTTTTCTTCTGAAAGTGAGCTGTGTCAAAAGACAAATTAACTGTTAAGTAGTCAATCAATAGATTTAAATACTCTTCAATTGATATAAAGTTTACTTGTGGATTTTTTCTTAAAGTACCCGTAATGGATGAAGAACTTTGGAAGAAGACGTACAGCTTTACTGCTATTGCTTGGCTTTAATTGGTTTTGAAGTTTCTGAAATTTTTGTGGAAAAAATAAGAATAAATTAAATTTTAACAAAAAATAAGTTTTTGACAGTACTAATTTTTCAGAACACAAATTTGCTAGTTAAATCACACACAGAAAACAAATGACTTTACTTTAGTTTAGTAAAATACATTTTCCTTTCATCTGAGTGGCTGAAAATTACCTCAGAAAAACAAGGGATCCTCAGTTTTAGTTGAATAAGGCCATTTTCCTTCAGATCAGAATCTAACCAAGAGGGTTTTTTTATAAAAATAGGTCACCAGATGTTGTAACCTGACACAAAAACCCAGATCTTTAAAAGGAGCAATAAGGGGCATATTTTATATACTTAATGAAAATTTACATTTTAGCCAAGCATGTGTGATATTGCTGGTTCATGTGCCAGCACTAGCTCTTTATGTATGTATCACATGAAATTAGTTAGATGCTTTTAATTTTTTTAGACTGAGCCTCTTAAAATTAATGAAGACAACGTGAAATTGCTGTCAAGTTAAGTTTTATCTGTGTTTTTATCTGGGTTTATACTGCAGAGCTATCTGCTCTTCTGAAGAG
>VZTQ01003197.1:18635-145292 GCA_013400755.1 Pelecanoides urinatrix
TATTTTATTTTATTTTATTTTATTTTATTTTATTTTATTTTATTTTATTTTATTTTATTTTTGTGTCTGGACACAGGCAGGAACAATTCCTGCTGGTATTGCCACTACTGTTTTATGCAGTGATTTTGCCACTGTGTCAGCTCTTGCATCTTTGTTTTGCTTTTTTTTACTTCATCTTGACAAGTCATTTTTTATTTCCTATTGCTAGATGTCCAGCCTTGAGTCACTTGAGGTACGTGGAGGTACATAAGCACTGCCGTGGGATCCTCTGGAGAACCTTGTAAGGACTGTGCTTGGTCATTCTGTTTGATGGCTACAGATGTAACTCGTCATACAGCTGTCATTTGCACTTAGGAAACCAAACGACCTTCATTCTGACCTGCAATTAGGTATTATAATACATAATGTTTAAGTCATTTACCTTTTATGGTCACTGATTAGATGAAACTCTAGAATAATTCTTACAGTTTAGTTTATTCCTCATTTTTCCTTCACACAGTCACTGAAAGAAAGAATTCAGACTTCTGGAAGTGTTCTATCCATGAGATGGTTTTTTTGTTTGTTTTAATTTCAGTCATGATTTACTTAGGCTTTATGTGGTCAACTTTGAGGATAATTGAGTATTATTTTTATTTTGGCATTCTTACATGACTTTCTGTTTTCAGCTTTTTTTAGTGATACTTTTGAAATAGCAAGCTGTCATGCTCACTCAAGGAGGACTTTGACACACGGAACACAACACAGATTCCTCTGAAATCACGTTTAAGTGCTTTTNCAAGGAGTCCCTGACTGAGCTCCAATGCAGGAAGAAAGTGCAGGGGAGTAGAGGCAAGGACAGGCCTTCTGGGGGGACCACAGAGACATTGCTCATGTGTGCTGGGTGCAGATCAGAAAGCAAAAGTTGAGCAGGAGGTGGCACTCACAAGAGATGTGAAGTGAGGGCGTTTGGAAGTACATTGGCAAAGGCTAAGGCTGAGAGAACTGATCTTCAGTTTTAAATAGTGAAGGCTAAGGGAGATCTTGCTGTCTGCAGTTACTGAATGGGAGGCTGTAGTGAAGACAAAGCTAGACTGTTCGCAGAGGTGCATAGTCGTATGAAAAGAGGCAATGAGCACAAGCAGCAACATGAGAAATTATGATTAGATATTAAAATAAGCCTTATACCATGAGGGTGGTCAAACAGTGGAAAGAGTTGCAAGAGAGGCTGTGAAATCTCAGTCCTTGGAGATAGTCAAAACCTGAGCAAAATCATCTAAGTGGACCTGCTTAAAGACAGGGATTAGATTGGATGACCTCCAGAGGTCCCTTCCAATCTATTTTTTTTAAATTATATTATACAATTGAATTGAAGTGTCCAAAAATACCCCTCCCATGCTAGACACTCTTATATTGGTCTTAATATGTCTCAAAATTCAACAATAATTTGAGGGAAGAACATAATGGGGCAGATTATCCCTTGATGTTACTACCATTAGCTACATTAGCTACAGGGGAACAGAATTGATTTATCTCAGCCAACTATCTTATTTGCTGACTAAAACTTGGTATGTTTTCCTTTTCTTCTGAAAGTGAGCTGTGTCAAAAGACAAATTAACTGTTAAGTAGTCAATCAATAGATTTAAATACTCTTCAATTGATATAAAGTTTACTTGTGGATTTTTTCTTAAAGTACCCGTAATGGATGAAGAACTTTGGAAGAAGATGTACAGCTTTACTGCTATTGCTTGGCTTTAATTGGTTTTGAAGTTTCTGAAATTTTTGTGGAAAAAATAAGAATAAATTAAATTTTAACAAAAAATAAGTTTTTGACAGTACTAATTTTTCAGAACACAAATTTGCTAGTTAAATCACACACAGAAAACAAATGACTTTACTTTAGTTTAGTAAAATACATTTTCCTTTCATCTGAGTGGCTGAAAATTACCTCAGAAAAACAAGGGATCCTCAGTTTTAGTTGAATAAGGCCATTTTCCTTCAGATCAGAATCTAACCAAGAGGGTTTTTTTATAAAAATAGGTCACCAGATGTTGTAACCTGACACAAAAACCCAGATCTTTAAAAGGAGCAATAAGGGGCATATTTTATATACTTAATGAAAATTTACATTTTAGCCAAGCATGTGTGATATTGCTGGTTCATGTGCCAGCACTAGCTCTTTATGTATGTATCACATGAAATTAGTTAGATGCTTTTAATTTTTTTAGACTGAGCCTCTTAAAATTAATGAAGACAACGTGAAATTGCTGTCAAGTTAAGTTTTATCTGTGTTTTTATCTGGGTTTATACTGCAGAGCTATCTGCTCTTCTGAAGAGGTGTTCAAACTAGTCAGGAGTTAGACCTACTCATTCCTTACACCCATAGTAAAAGTTGTTATCCTTTGCAGCTGTAATCTGCTTAAAATGAACTCTGGGACTATTTCAAGCTGCAATATTTAACTGATCTCTTGTTGTTGGCATGCGGTAAATAGACTTAACAGTTAATCTGTCAGGGAATAAAGGCATAAAGGATAATCCTCGATTTTTTTACAGGTCTGCAGGTATGAATAGTACATAGTTCCAGCTAGCATTTATCCAAAGTATGCTTAATGATAGGCTGGTTTCTGAAAAGCGAGAAAAACTTCACCAAATATTCTACTAAAATAATTCAAATAAGCTACAAAAGGTTTCCTATCAGCACATCCACTATAGGAGTCAGCCACTATAAAGTTGCGTACAAAGAAAACCATCCTTACTTCCAGAATAAATTATTGCATGATTAATGTTAATTATATATTTCATAGCTTCTAATAATAACTTTAAAATGCAATATGCATCAAGAATACTAATCCTTAAAAACCGAACATTATACAGCTGAAGTCCCATAGATAGGTGCTCTATATGACACTCCATTACTGATTGTGGTTTTGACAGTCTGATAGAGTTATTTCCCCAGCTGGATTTCTATCTGTCCTGTAATTCATGCTTTTTATTTTTTAACCCTTTGATATAATTTTTTTCCTTTGTGGTTCATGATTTGATTAAAGTTAAGGCTGCTTTAAACTGGGTATGGTGAAGAAGAAAACTGTCCCTGTCTAATTATACAATTCTGAGCCTTTTTTCCCTAGTAAAGTGCAAACACTTAACAGGGAAAGGAATTCTAGTCACAAAGATGGCAAGATGCACATATCTCTGTATCTGCTCTAATTGAAAATATGGTTCTAAACACTAAACTAAACATGCTAGTTTCTGCCTTATCTGCAGAACTGCTGCCCAGACTCTTCCCTAACCTGATTGCTAGAGCTATTTTATTTTATTTTATTTTATTTTATTTTATTTTATTTTATTTTATTTTTGTGTCTGGACACAGGCAGGAACAATTCCTGCTGGTATTGCCACTACTGTTTTATGCAGTGATTTTGCCACTGTGTCAGCTCTTGCATCTTTGTTTTGCTTTTTTTTACTTCATCTTGACAAGTCATTTTTTATTTCCTATTGCTAGATGTCCAGCCTTGAGTCACTTGAGGTACGTGGAGGTACATAAGCACTGCCGTGGGATCCTCTGGAGAACCTTGTAAGGACTGTGCTTGGTCATTCTGTTTGATGGCTACAGATGTAACTCGTCATACAGCTGTCATTTGCACTTAGGAAACCAAACGACCTTCATTCTGACCTGCAATTAGGTATTATAATACATAATGTTTAAGTCATTTACCTTTTATGGTCACTGATTAGATGAAACTCTAGAATAATTCTTACAGTTTAGTTTATTCCTCATTTTTCCTTCACACAGTCACTGAAAGAAAGAATTCAGACTTCTGGAAGTGTTCTATCCATGAGATGGTTTTTTTGTTTGTTTTAATTTCAGTCATGATTTACTTAGGCTTTATGTGGTCAACTTTGAGGATAATTGAGTATTATTTTTATTTTGGCACTCTTACATGACTTTCTGTTTTCAGCTTTTTTTAGTGATACTTTTGAAATAGCAAGCTGTCATGCTCACTCAAGGAGGACTTTGACACACGGAACACAACACAGATTCCTCTGAAATCACGTTTAAGTGCTTTTTTCTGTGGCTATAGTGCTGTCTGCCACAATTCTTGTGTTTCACATTCATAGAGCTTGTTTGGGTTAAGAAAATTTTAATTACTTCAATTTAACACATTCTTTCATGAAAGATCCATTTAAGACAGAAAGACCAAACAAGCTGCAGTATTTCAATTGCAGCTATGCTGAAGGGAGATACATAACAAGTTTACAAATACTAGCTTTTAATAATTCCAGACAGAATATTTTTTTCCTCGTTTCCTAACTGATTTGGAAAATCCTGGTGCAATGTACTTAAATACACAAACGTACCTTTCCAATTTCATAATGAAATCAGACAATATAACAAACAATAAGGGCTTTAGCAATCTTTGCAGATAAGGATTTTAAAAGATAGACCATAAAAGTAACATCAGAAGAACGTACCAACATTCTCAAGTAGTCAAATATTGAAATGATTTTAAAATCTACAAATAATTTTAATACATGAAATGAAAATTAAGTTAGAAAAAATATAGGCCTTATTCCTATTGCCAAGTGCAAGTGATTCAATGGCAACCTTGAGACCCAGTTTCTGGAGCACTGGATGAAAACTTCTTATGAATACTTTCACTGCATTTACAATGGTCACTGACCTCAAGTTTGCAAAACTGCCATGTGTTGTTAAGTGGGCTTTAAATTAAGGATAAAAGAGGGAAAAGGAACTGTCACATAGCACAAAGAACTGACATGATCTCCCAACCCACAAAATAAGCAAATACTGAATTCATTAACTATCTTTTTATTTCAGAGCAAAAAGATGCATATTAATATTATAAAATGTCTAGATGAAGAGAAAAACAAGATCAAGAAACTGCATTATATGATGGACCTGTTCTAGCATGGATAATAACTTTGTGATAGTTTTGCATAAATGGATCATCAGTATGTAGACATAAAAATCTTTGTAAAAAGCATCACAAAAGCAACTATATTATAAAGATGGCATATATCAGAAAGGGATGACAAATAAAAATTATGGAATCTCACTGGAAATTCTTTGGTTTAATACGAAGAAAAGAAAAAACAGAACTGTGGGAGGGCAATTTTTTCTCCAGCTAACCTGAAATTAACTGTATACAATGTGACTAACTGATTATCTGCTAGCAAAGAGAGTCAAGCAAACCACGAAGAAATGTTTCTAAATAGATGATGTTTTCTCGTTCAGGGAGATAATTATTCTTAAAATGTAATGTAAACCATCACACTGATACAAAAATGCTTTTAAGTGTAATCAATTGGTTTTTATTAGAATAGATTTTGAAAACTTCTAGGAAAAAATATTATTTATTACCATAGAAATTAGTTTGGGGTTTTTTTGGTTTGTTTTGTTTTTTAAATGGTACAGTGTTCTCATGTGAATCCTTAGCAATTGGCTTTAATTGAGAAAATGGCTAGGTATTCCAAAAGAAGCTATAATTGAGGTCAAACATACTAGAAAACCTTGAAGAGAATCTATATAAAACCCACCTTATTCTGACAGTGACAGCTTTCTGCACAAAACCTGAACTTAGTCCCAGTAGGTTTAAGCTGTATGGAGGGAATTATCTTTTTCATTTCAACTGATTAACTGAGTTTTATTAGTTACTTCAACTATATGTGTGTGTGTGTGTCTGCAGCTATGTCTGTGTATACACATATAATGTATGCTCACTATGCCAGCTATACAGCATTCTCATCTTAAACATGCTTTTGCTAATTGACTTGCCCTCAAACAGGTTAAAAATGAGCTATAGTTTCAATTCTGTGACACAATCAAAATTGGTCACAGAAGACATCCAAAGAGAGTCATCTGTCTATCATTATTTCCAGTCTACCCGCCACTGCAATAAGTAGGCACTAATTGTAAAGCTTAGGAGAGGCATCTATGCTATCCCACTAGGATCCCACTCTCAGCTGCCCATCTTAATGACTAGTTATGTTTCTATACATCAGTAAAGTGTCACATTATTTGTAGATATTTTTAATTGGCTATTTTTCCTTTAATATTTTTATTTTGTTAGCAACTGATGAAGGAACCATCAGTGAAATTTAAATGACATTTTTAATCTAAGTTAATACATTTTTGAGAGATTAGTGCCTGATCCACATTACCAATATATGGTACCAGATTTTTTTTTTAGCTGCAGTAGCATTCTTTCAGGGTGCCAAGTCTAGACGACAGAGTTTGTTCAAAGTCATTTATGTTTTATAGAATCTGGCATTTTGCGCTCAATACCTGACCACAATGAGTGACACTGACAAAATCTGATACAATGTGTCCTTTATGTGTGGCAGCTTTTCCTGTTTTAGTTTTATTTCTGCATATTTCCTAGTTAATTATCACCTCTATTTAGGTACAGCAAACAAATGGAAAATGGGATTATTCAGACACTCTCAAATCCACATCTGCAAGGCTGATTTTATTTAGATATATCTCATGTCTTTTTATAATCCTTTTTTCTGACAGAAGCAGATATTAAGGTGCTGGAGCATGTCCAAAGAAAGGCAACGAAGCTGGTAAAGGGTCTAGAGAACAAGTCCTATGAGGAGCGGATGAGGGAACTGAGACTGTTTAGTCTGGAGAAAGGGAGGCTGAGGGGAGACCTTATGGCTCACTACAACTACCTGAAAGGAGGTTGTAGCAAGATGAGTGTCTGTCTATTTTCCCAAATAACAAGACAAGAGGAAATGGTGTAAAGTTGCGCCTGGGGAGGTTTAGATTGGATATTAGGAAAAATTTCTTCACTGAAAGGGTTATCAAGCATTGGAAGAGGCTGCCCAGGGAAGCAGTTGAGTCACCATCCCTGGAGGTATTTAAAAGACATGTGGATGTGGCACTTAGGGATGTAGTCTAGGGTGGACGTGGCAGTGCTAGGTCAACGCTTGGGCTTGATGATCTTAAAGGTCTTTTCCAACCTAAATGATTCTATGATTCCATGATTTTATGATTTTTGACAGCCAAACATTTCTACAGAGAGGTGATTCTTTGGACAGTTACTAAAACTAAATAGCAACCACCATTTTCATTGGGAAAGCTGCAGCTTGTATAGTTATCTTAATTTATATTCTAGCTGAGTATATTTCCTAAAGTTATGACCTCAGTATAGCGTTAAGTGAACAGCTGAATGTCCACCATGATTCAAATTCTGTTTTATTTGAGTTTTGGGTTTTGAATTCCTGGGCCTTGCTATATTGGGTCAATAACAAAACATTAAAGAAATATTTGATTATTCATCAAACTGCGCTACTTGCACTGGTGAAAACACGTCAAATACTTCTGTGTAAAAACTTATGTTGTTTTACCTGTGATGCCTTGAAATTAGGCAATTGCTGCTGAATTGATAGAGAGGAACTGATCTGGAAAACATGGATATCTTCAGCTACAGTTTATCCAGATGGTTTTATTAAACTGCAGACACCATGATTCTCTAGTGAGAGCATTTTTTTGATGTCATGGAAAATCAAAGGCAGAGCCACCATTGATTTCAATGGGAGCATTACTCTGCTCCTGCGGTGCCGTGATCACTCCAGAGGCTGGACCCCCCTGTGGCAAGGGATGAGCTCAATGAGCCACTCATAAGTTACTTGGTAGTAAGGCATTCAGGTGTAAAAAGTTAAATTTAACTGGAGTGCTGTTTCCTTTCTTTTGGTAACTTCAAAGGTGAGTTTGGATGTGTTTGCTGGTGAGATGGTTTAGTGCACACTGGGCTGAGGTTTATTGGCTTTCAGTATTAAATGATACAGGTCTGAATTTACTAAAAGAGGGTTGTGTGGTAATGACAGGTGGTTATCATGTTTGATCCACCAGTGTGAGTGCAGCTGAGGTGGGAAGGCCCAGCTGTTTGGGGACCTGTGCTTGTTTTCACTAACTGGAGAGTAACGGGCTTGTTCCTACAGTCATCTCTCATGGGTGTTTGTAGTCCCACCCCTCTTTTTTCTTCCACTTTGGCTGAAGGAGTTTTTTAAAGGACTCTGAAGTGTGCTTTTGGAAAATTGAAAGCTCATTGGCTTGTGAGTAGGTTGAAGACAGCTATTATCTTTCTCGGGTTATAACTACATACTCTGCATTAGAGCACATCTCTGAGAGCAAGGTGCCTGGCTGGGGACTGGGAGACCAAGGTTTACTATGATGAAGAGTGAGATACCTTCTTCTAAATGTTGTTTATTGGGGCAAATGACCCTTCAGTTATGCATTCCTATGTACTTTTTGTTTTGTTTTGTTTTGTTTTTAACAGGAAATCAGATTTTCTTGGATATTATTTTCCTTACGTCTTGTGTAGATTTTGTGAATATCTCATGAAAATTTCAGGGATCGTTTGAGTCAAATATATCATTAATGTTTCAAGGATATTCTATGGAATATTTTAAGCTCATTGGTTTTTATATATAGTATGCTTATGTTTAAAAAAAGTTTTTTTTATTTAAAAAGAATTTTAAATGTGAGAATTGTTTTCACTTATTTGGATACATTTATGTTTTTTATAATATTATGTTTAAAACCTCATCTCTTGACAGCTCTTAGAAGGACTGCACTTTAGAAACTGTGATCATATGTAGCATTTTAAAAAGAAGCTTTTAGAAAAAAAATCACAATTGTATAGAATAATTATTCATTTTTGCAAATGATAGTGTATGAAAATATGAAGCTTCAAAATGGCTGGAGATAATACTGAATTACTTCCAACAGTGCACTTGACAATGCAAAAAGGTCAACATTATTCATTTAAATAATGCATTAAAAATGATTTTGTTTGTCTTTTTTTTTTTTTAATTCTTGCTGAAGATGTGTTGCTTGGTAACCTTGGGAAAGTTAGTTAAAAATGAAAGTTATTTTTAGTTCCCTGTGGAAGATCACATAGTCAGAAATTATTGGCAGAGAGATGCAAATAGGACAACAACAGGAGCCATGAGGTTGTTTTGCTATGCCAAAGAACAGAAATTTTTATTAAAAAATAGAAGTTAATGAAAGTTTTTCACCATTGCGAGTGAAGACATATTCTTCAGACAAGAAAGAACAGATTTTTCCCTTTTGCCATTTTTTCTTCTCCACTCCTCCGTACACTTGGTCCAACTTTTCCCAAAATCTCTTAGTAGTTTTCCAGAAGAGGTTCAGTGTGGCCAATGTACATATCATAGGAAAAGATGCTATGCCACCTCACAGCTTCACTTCCTCATTTCCATTTTTTTCCCCTTTATTTATTTCTTTCTCCTTTTCCATATGTATAAAACTTATTATTTTCATGTTTCTTGAAATGAAAGTTACTACTGCTAAGTTTACATTACAAACATGTGGGGTATACATTTGCACTGCTAAGTACTGTATGATACACTTGAAAAATGGTCATGCCTACTCTCCAATTTCTGCTGACTTCTGTTGACTTGGTGGCTCATAAACCAAGGTTCAAGGACAGTGTCATAAGAAAATTCTGATAATCTCCTTATGACATCAGTGTTTGGATACAAGCACTCTGAAAATCTATTTCCTTGAGCTCTCCTTATTGGCAAAATACAATCCTGCATTTTGTGGGTTTTTTCTCATTTTTTCTCCTTTCATTGAATGGAAGCTTTATAATCCTCTTTATAATCCTCTTACACCGATATTTCATGTCAAACATTGGCAGGCACTGTTCTTCCCCACAGAGAACAAGGAGATCTCTTTGAGTGCATACAACATAGTTTGGTGCAATAGACATTGTAAAAAAGACAAGGTAAAAGACTTTGACTTTCACTCCAAAAATGTGGACTTTTCCTTAGTGTCTGAGGAAGGATAACTCATCTGTTTCACATGACACAGAGCCACTAGAGCTACAAGAGCAATAGACTGATCAGCTGCATCAATGTTCAAAGTACAGAACAGAAATGGAAAGAACTAGCAAAACAATTGTTGCAGTTTAACCTGGCAGGCAGCCAAACACCACACAGCCACTCACTCACTCCCTGCCTCCCTGCAGTGGGATAGGGGAGATAATCGGGGAAAAAAAAAGGTAAAAATTCACGGATTGAGATAAAGACAGTTTAATAGAACAGAAAAGGAAGGAATACTACTACTACTACTACTAATAATAATGCTAGAATATACAAAGTGAGTGATGCACAATACAATTGCTCACCACCTGCTGACTGATAGCCAGGCAGTGATCGTTACTTCCTGGACCACGCCTCCCATTCACATGCTAAGCATGGTATGGAATACTCTGTTGACCAGCTGGGTCAGCTGTCCCGGCTATGCTCCCTCCCAGCCTCTTGTGCTGGCAGGGTATGGGAAGCTGAAAGGTCCTTTACTAGCAGGGTACTTAACAACAACTAAAAACATCAGTGTATTATTAACATTCTTCTCATACTAAATCCAAAACACAGCACTAGGAAGAAATTTAACTCTATCCCAGCTGAAACCAGGACAACAGTGTACAGTCCAGGTGCCCTCACATGAGGTTTAAGGCACAATAACTGAACTTATCAAGCACTTTAAAATAAAAGAACAGCGTATGCATTTTCTCTCAAGTTATTCATGCTAGGAAATGTGTTTTCTGAAAAGTTGTTTTTGACTTTACCACAAAATAATCACTCTATCTTCTGTAGATAAAGTATCATTTGTAGGTCTTACTTTTCCTGGTAAGAAATACAACAAAGGAAATTTATTTCATTTCATGTTATTTTGGATGTAAGGGTTTAGACAAATCACACAGTCAACCCATTATTTACATTTCTGCTGTCAAAAAGGCAAATATGTTTCCTAAATTGCTTCTTATGTTTGCAGGTACTTACAAATGTAGCTGTGCCAGGACACTAAATCTATGATGGTATTAACATATTTTTTCTTAATCTAGTACCATAAACCACAAGTAGAATATGCAGTGATTTTACATCTGTATACAAGTATTCAGCCTGGGGCTTGAATTACAGCCCTGCTGTTAAACACCTGATGACATGAACTACCTGTATCACTTGATCTTGAAGGAGTCATTCCCAACACAGCCATGTTTTTACACTATAGACAAGTTATATATTGGTGATGATCCTGAATTGATCAGGTTTACCAGGATCAGTCTCCACCCAATCTGACTACACAGATGGCCATACCACTATGTGTCAGAAACCTGTTTGACACTAGCTCCCATTCTGGAGCTGGTGGAAGGGGTGGAGATTAAAATCACCTCCAGTATCTCAGTGAATTGATGCTTGTGCTCTGTCCACTGTTCTCATTTGTGTTAAATTTCTCACAAATCTTTCACATTGTTCAAATCTCTCCCAACAGCAAATTTATTTTCTCTCTTCACACTGCTCCATGAGGCTTATTGAGGTCCAGGGAGGATTACAAGACAAGTAAGCTCCAAGTGATACCTGCCAGTTTGGAACCACGTAAACTACAGATCTTGTTTATGCTCATCTAGCTGCAGGCAGTACATGAACCTCAGGTGATCAGAAGTTTCCACTGCACAGTTGAAGGCCTGGAAATTTTTTGATGATGTGAACTTACCTCTGCTTTCACACTTACTGTATTTTTTTTTTTCCTTTGCAAATGTGACAAAGTAGTCTGAAAGAAGGAATTTGTCAGAGTGTTATAGTTTTTCTGTGTTCAGTAGTCAGAATGGATTCTCCCCTCTCTCTCATTGTCAACCTTGTTCTTTCAAATACCTTGTGTTTAATATACAGCATTTTCCTCTCGGAAAGAAGTTCAGTTTCTTTCAATGTGGCACCTCTTTCTTATTCTTGAATCGATGAATCTGCATTTTTCTTGAGAGACATTATTTTTAAATGCGTTACTGTATTATTAAACTTCATCAGGATGCCATCCTAGGCTACAATTTGAAGTCTATTTTAAATTTTTCTTTTAAGTCATTTTTACAGAAACATGTTAAGGTGTAAGTTACAATAAATGTGATGCTTTAACCGTTTTTAATCAGAATTAATGTATGTAATTCTGAGTCTTATTCTGAGTCTAGGCAATACCCTGATGTGTTAGGAGACTACATATTTGTGTGTGTTCCCTCTGCAAATGTTTTTTTTCCTATCTTCATTTACTTAAATTCTCACTGTATGTGAGATTCAAATAGTGGGTTTTGTTTTTTTTTTAAAATTTTTTGAGCTCCATTTATAGAATCATAGAATAGAATAGTTTGGGTTGGAAGGAACCTTTAAAGGTCATCTAGTCCAACCCCCCTGCCATGGACAGGGACATCTTCAACTATATCAGGTTGCTTAGAGCCCTGTCCAACCTCACCTTGAATGTTTCCAGGGATGGGGCATCCACCACCTCTCTGAGAAACCTGTGTCAGTGTTTCACCACCCTCATTGGAAAAAATTGCTTCCTTGTCTCTAGTCTAAATCTACCCTCTTTTAGTTTAAAATCATGCCCCCTGGTCCTGTCGCAACAGGTCCTGCCAAAAAGTTTGTCCCCATCTGTCTTAGAAGCCCCCTTTAAGTACTGAAAGGCTGCAATAAGATGTTTCCACAGTCTTCTCCAGGCTGAATAACCCCAACTCTCTCAGCCTTTCTTCACAGGAGAGGCGTTCCATCCCCCTGACCACTTTCATGGCCCTCCTCTGGACCCGCTCCAACAGGTCCATGTCTTTCCTGTGCTGAGGGCTCCAGAGCTGGACGCAGCACTGCAGGGGGGTCTCACCAGAGCAGAGCAGAGGGGCAGAATCACCTCCCTCGACCTGCTGGCCACGCTGCTTTTGATGCTGCCCAGGATATGGTTGGCCTTTTGGGCTGCAAGCACACATTCTTGGCTCATGTCCATTTACATCCTTACCACTGAAAGCATTGAGAAAGAACTGATGATTGTCCTGAGTTTCTTTACAATGTAGATAATCTGAGTAAAGAATGTTTTGTGCTTGCTTCCTTTGCCATTTATTTTTTATTTATGGAATTTTCAACATCCTCTTCAGCAATGCTCTTAGGACACCAACCATGAAGTACATCAGCTAATGCCCTCTCTGAGGGGCGGTTGTTCAGCACAGATCTCAGGGGAAAGAGCTTTTGGTTTTTGTTTGTGTTTGTTTTAGGAGACCATGAACAGGCTAGAAGAAAAGGTTTGGGTTAGATCAACATACCTACACTGACTCAAGGGTTTTGCAGTAGCTGAATAGCTCGAGTACTTGTTCAATTCATTTTTATATTAACTTCAAACTATATCATATCTGATTTAGCATAGATCTGTAACCAAGGATATAAAAATAAAATAATTTTTCTCTACGAAAGAGTACAAAGCATATCACAGACCTGCTGCCTTGCTTCTTGGTGACCTTGATTTGAAAGCCCCTAAAGATTGCCAGGCGAGGTGGCTGGTCGCCACTTTCTCTCAGTCAAATGTTTCCCTGCGGCCTCAGTGCAGCCTGTGCACCCAGAGACTGCAACATCCAGTATAAGCCATCAGTGTTGGAAATTGTTGTCACAGATATTAATGTTATTATTTTTCTTTTATCTAGGAGTTGCATGAAAAATATTAGTGTTGTAAGAAATGACAAGTGGGCACGATATAAAATCAGACAAGAGATAGAAAGTTAATTGACTCCTACCAACAGATGCCTAGTAGAAGGAATTTAAATAGCAGGATCAGAACCAAACAGGTTGATAGCATCTGATAGCAAAGATTTCTCACTGCATGCACGCAATGCATGAGTCTTTTGAAAAGCTTAAGGTGTTTTATTTTATAACAATCTTTGTTGTTGTCATGACATTGCCCTAGCTGTGATGGGTTAAGGATATTTGTGAGCAATGTTTGTGAGAAGGATAATATCAATTCATCTAATAGAAAATACTGTTGGAGTTGAGAACAGGCAACCTTCCAGGCAAACAGTCCATTCTTTTATGTGTTCAAGAGCTTGTTCTTTTTTCTCTACTATAGCAATTTTTCTAATGACAAATTACCTCTTCCTGCAAATCTTGCCTGTTTCAGATCATTGTGCAGAGTAAAAAGTTTTTGAGGTGGCTTCATACTAAGACAGTTAAAATATTTTCTTTTTTTTTTTTTTTTGGCGGGGGGGGCGTTGTTTGCATTTTTAAAAATTCATACCAATTCTATGAGTTTGGTTTTTTTTGAAGGGTTATCCAAGAGGATCAGTATTTTTGGCAATTTGGATAAATCCCAAACAACCTCTTTCATTAATTACACAGTACTTCCTACCTATTCAACATAACACTGCTGTGGTATGTACTGATATGTTATTGCTTGAGATAGGAGAAGAATTGCATTTAAAAAAATAAATAAATAAAACATTTCTTGTTTAAATTCTGAGCATGAAAAGGTTCTAAAAATTGAACTTAGAGTAGCATTTGCTTAGTCTGACAAAGATATGGAATGTACACCTGAAAAGATAAGTTCCTAATAAGAAAAACTCCTAAATGGCAGCTCTCTATATCATCAATACCAAATTAATTTGCCCTCAAAAATGTATCCAGATAGCCTGAATTAATTTTCAAAGTACCTTTCAAATTTAAAAAAAGCTAAAATCATTTCAATAAAGAATTAGTTCATTAACAGAGAAAAGGGTCCAATTTATTATAAAATAACCAAGCATATGTTAATTTATTTTTAAAGTAGAGTTTTAAGACAATATTCCATTATAGAGTTGGGTGCAGAATGATGTGCACGGTATTGGCTGAATTCAGCAGAGCCTTCCCAATTTGTACCAGCTCAGAATTTGGGATGATGTGTACTGTGCACAAAATTAATGTGCTATGCACACACATGATGAAATTGTCAGTAACCTCTTCTTTCACTGTAAAAAGCTAAGCAATATGCTACTAAATATAAAAGAATTATATATTGCTAAACTTTTGTTTTCAGAAGAAAAAAAGTATAATAGTTTTCTAACTATAATTATTACCAATTTTACAAACTTAAACTATTATTGCTTGGATTAAATATGTTACTAGTTTTGTAACTGATCAATTTTCAATAGTATATTATTGAGTCAAATTTTATCAATTAATGTCTTGGAAAATAATATCAGTAAATGTTTCCCTTGGAGAAAAGGGTTCTTGAGCTTTCCACTACTACAGAAGATAAACCATTAAGTATTTGTATGTAAAAATATGTAGCTGATAAAATACAGAGAAATCTGCTGCAAAATAGTCCTAAGAAATACTAAACCAAGTTTCAAGACATATTATGGAAAGTTTATCAGATATTTTATGATAGAATGTAACTTTTCAGACATGACGGGAAAAAGAGACGTGAATTAAGAAGGTTAATGAAGCTGACCCTGAACCTGAATGAAAGGAGAAAGTCAGCTGAGGAAAACAGTTTTGATTAGAACATTTCATTGGTCTTTACTAGTTTTACCTCTAATAAATGTACATAACATGATGCATACGAATCATTAAAATAAGGTATTGGGGGAGATATGGTGAAAGATAGTGTTGTTAATATGGAGAGACTTTAATTAAAAGTTGCAATCATAGGTCACATGAAGTAATTCTCAGAAATGACTCAGACTTTCTGATACTTGGCAATACTTATTAAGATATTTTACAGCTGCTATTAGGAATAAATTGGTATTTCCAGATGACTTAAATCATTTTACTGCTGGTGTAGTACTGAGGACCAAAACAAATAAATAAATGGATGTGCAAACAAAATTAGTTTATCAAGCGTTACTGCTGAGTTGCTATGGTTTTATCACTAACCCATGGCTGACCACATCATTATGTAAATGTTTATAAAATATTTAAGCAGGCTTTGAGAATTTCAAGGTTTCCTACAGATCCAGATCCACAGCTTTATTGCAGACTTTCTATGACTCTTTTCCTGATAGTATAAAGAGGTTGTGATATGAGATTGTTGTCCTTTTCCCTGTCAGTGACTGAACTGTAACATGAGAGAATCAGCTCAGTTCTGCCTCAACTCCCCCTGGCAAGATTTTCCAGAGAAAGGATCAGTGGATTTAGCTATAAATGGGATATAATTTTATGTTTGGGTATTAGTTCAACCTAAAAATCCCCAGAACTGAGAATACATGAAGGGTTTTTTAAAAGTGCTTATGCACTTACCCTTGTCTTCTCCTTGTAGAGCCAGATACAGCTAACATTAACAGGGGGATTCAATCTGTTACAAGAAGGAAAACTTTCTTAGTGCAATGCAGTCTTAGTGCAATGCAATAGCCTCTAGGCCCATTTCTACTGCCTCCCACCCCCCCGCCCGATGTTAAAAGGCCCCGTTCTGCTACCTTATCAATGACATTACCAAGGAAGGATTTCACACTTTTCACCAGTATTTTAAATTAATTACTGGAAATATATGTTCTCCATCTTTTCGTACTGGTACATAATTGGTGACATTTAAATAACAAGATCTTCAGAGTTTTAGGGTGCCCTGACAGTTTGTTTTTCTCTTCTATGGATTTATATGTGATTTCTGGACAACCAAAGACAACCTCACATGTTTTCTGCTCCAGAAGATGAAAGAAGGTTCATATTGCTGCCATTTGGCATATATGTGAAGGTTACTTTCTGGTTTGATTTCTTCACATTGTGTGCCAAGTCATTCTGAAATGCTACACTGGCTGTTTTTATGGTTACTGAAGCAGTGACACCCTTATTGTGCTCAGTACTAAGAAGAAAATACATTCTTACAAATACATTGCCAATCTATACATATAAGTTTCTGTAATGCCCTTCTGAACATATAACTGTAACAAATTTTACCAAACCTAGATATATATATCAATATATGGGGAAAAGAGGGATACATACATACAAGCATGGTGTTTTAGTTTATCATTTACATAGGTCCATTTGATAAAGTTTTATTGATAATTTTTTTCTCATCATGTTTTAAATCATTTATTCCTGATTTGCTTTTCTGAAAGTGTTTTTGTAGAAAGTTTACTTTTTTGAAATGAAATCTTTTTTTTCTTTTTTTTTTTTTTCCTTTTCTTTTCTCTGATAGCATTTTAGGATACTAATGCAATAGTTTAACAATTATAATTGCAAATGAATTCATTATAGTAGAGTTTTTATATCCCTGTAAAGGTTTATTTCTTGCAGTGAATTCACTTGACACCTATGGCATTCCTATCTTACACTCTCCCCTTTATTCAGTGATGCTCTCATCATTCTCCCTGCTAGCAAGAAATAGGTAAGTATTAGACTTCTTTAATTTTTGGCTGAACCTAAGTAATTGGTCACAGTGGATTTCTCTGAAAGACATTTTGTACTTTAACTGAAATATTGACTTTTAAGAAGTGAAAATTTCATTTTGCATACTCAAGATCTCAGCAACTTCTAAAAGTCTCCAGACAGGTATTAACTGCCGGGTAGATTCATGTTGGTTCTATATACAAGACAAACTGACTTATCGTGGATTTTCCACTAATTTTTGGTCTCATATTTATGACTAACTTCTGAGATATTCGTGTACTACATGCAGAAGACAAGGCAGTGGGGTATAAAATAAATATGCGTAAACTAAATTAAACTGAAAAGCTTCTTCCCATTGTCAGGTTTGTTGTTCCCTTTTCTGACATTTAAATTGCATAGAGTTGGAAGCCAAAAACAATTTGCAATTTTGCATTGAATAATATTCTGGAAACTTCAACACCTTAGTAAATATGGCTCTTTCTTGAAGTTACTGCCGTCACACTGAATGAGCCTACATTATAAAACCCCACAAGCACTTTGTCCTGTGTTTCAGCATGAAGAGTGTGACCCATAACTGTTTGTGACAAGGAAATATCATTAAGGAGTGAAGTGGAATACCAAACACTTTGGTTACTTCATGTATTTTTTAATGAAAATTCTCAAATTCAATTGATTTGAGAGATAAAGTGAATTTTAAAGTTAGTCATGCTTTCTGGATGAGGAAATAACAAGTAACAGCTATAATTAAAAAATTCCCTTATATTTTTGGGCTTAAAAGTAGCTACTTTCAGTCACTGCTAGTCCAGATTTATGCATGTAGCTATAAATAAAGACATTTTTATGTATCTTTCATTCAGAGATAAAATGCAGCAAACATTCATTTGCTTCCAAAACTCAATTTAATTTATCTTATTGAGGTGCTGAGGGTTTGTAGTTTTTTAATTTAAAAAATATAATAGTAAGATAATGTGTTTAGTGTTAAAAAAAAGACAAATTATTATTATTATTATTATTATATTATTATATTATTATTATTAATAATAAATTTTGATAGGTACTCTGGGACACTGAAATGCAGCTTCCAAAATTGTTGAGAAATCTTCATTACATATTTTTGAAGGGCAAAAATGAAAATAAGAATTGAATGGCTTTAAACTTGCTTCATGGGTCAGCCAAAGATCATTCAAGCCTTATGCTTCACTTTCAAGTTGCATTTGAAGATATTTAGGGAAAAATACGATAAAAGAATATGTAAAGATTAAACCTTTCCTCATTTTCTCAAAGGTTCAACAATAACATGACTTGGGCCATCCTGTTTAATAGCAAGAGACAAACATTTTTCACTTAAAGTTTTGATTGATTTTGGACACACTTATACTTTTGATCTCCAGATCATTGTGTGCCAAATGAATTCCGTAGTTTAATTCTGTGTTTTCTGGAAAATGTCTCCTTTTGTGCCAAGCTAACTCCTGATTTCACTGGCTGTCCCATAGTTCTTGAATTAGGAAAAAATTGATCATCACTGCCTATTCTTTCCTTGAACATATGGACCTGTGCCATATCCTCTGCTCGTTATGTTTACCAAAGTATAAAAATCTAGACTATTAATCTATCTTCACATGGAAAATGTTGCATACTTTTTTGTCCTTCTCCAAGCATTCTTTAATTCTAAAGACTGTAGGATAACAATTCTTTCATTTTTTGTCATGTTTACCATTTCTGTATATTAAACTGATGTTTTTTTGAGAACTAACTGTAATGCTTCCAAGATTTCTTTCCTAAATAGGAATATTCTAAATTGAGCCCTTTTCTATAGGTATAGAAGTTGTATTTTATGAAAAACTTTGCTATTCAGTTTAATCTGTTTATCACTCAATATTGTGATTTTTTAATTTTTTTTTCAGCTCTTCACAGTCAACATTGACATTTTGGATCACCTGTAAGCTTTTTGTAGTTCAGTATTTATCATATTTTACAGTTTATGCAAGATAAACACATTCTCATATGATCCAAAAAAAGCAAGAATATGGAAAGTTGTTTTTTTCTGTTGGCTAAAAAAACAAAATAAAAATAATAAAAATTATGTTTTATAGTAGCTAAAAATGCCTTTCATTTTATCCTTTTCAGTGGGTTCTGACATGAAAACTTTTCTCAAAAAACCCAGAAGATTTGCGGAGAGAAGTTGAAATCCTTTTTTTTTTAAATATATCTCATTCAGTCCTTTGCAACTTTTGTTACTAGTGGCAAATTTGACTTCTCAGGCATATTACTTTCAGCTGAGGAACTGCTGAAAAAATGGAAAGATGGGCAAATTGTAACAAAACCAGAAATCTTGTTCTTGGATACAAATTAAACAGGTGGTGCACAGGATTCCAATTCTTTAAGAAAAAAACAGCAGGAGAGAATGTGTAAGGAGGAATATTTATTACTAAATTGGAAAAGATTTAGGGGAAAAAGCTGGATACAGATCTATAAATTTAAATTATGAACTGTCCTAAAAGCTATAGTATTTCACTTTGAATTAGTTGAAAATAGTTATACATCTTCATTTGACACCTATCCAAGTCTTCTGTCATGGAAAACTTGTTCAATAACCATGAGTCAGGAAAGAAGATTTGCCATACCTTGGCATAGAACAATTCACAAGATGATGACGTATTTTTGTTGTATTTNTGTATCTTTCATTCAGAGATAAAATGCAGCAAACATTCATTTGCTTCCAAAACTCAATTTAATTTATCTTATTGAGGTGCTGAGGGTTTGTAGTTTTTTAATTTAAAAAATATAATAGTAAGATAATGTGTTTAGTGTTAAAAAAAAGACAAATTATTATTATTATTATTATATTATTATTATATTATTATTATTAATAAATTTTGATAGGTACTCTGGGACACTGAAATGCAGCTTCCAAAATTGTTGAGAAATCTTCATTACATATTTTTGAAGGGCAAAAATGAAAATAAGAATTGAATGGCTTTAAACTTGCTTCATGGGTCAGCCAAAGATCATTCAAGCCTTATGCTTCACTTTCAAGTTGCATTTGAAGATATTTAGGGAAAAATACGATAAAAGAATATGTAAAGATTAAACCTTTCCTCATTTTCTCAAAGGTTCAACAATAACATGACTTGGGCCATCCTGTTTAATAGCAAGAGACAAACATTTTTCACTTAAAGTTTTGATTGATTTTGGACACACTTATACTTTTGATCTCCAGATCATTGTGTGCCAAATGAATTCCGTAGTTTAATTCTGTGTTTTCTGGAAAATGTCTCCTTTTGTGCCAAGCTAACTCCTGATTTCACTGGCTGTCCCATAGTTCTTGAATTAGGAAAAAATTGATCATCACTGCCTATTCTTTCCTTGAACATATGGACCTGTGCCATATCCTCTGCTCGTTATGTTTACCAAAGTATAAAAATCTAGACTATTAATCTATCTTCACATGGAAAATGTTGCATACTTTTTTGTCCTTCTCCAAGCATTCTTTAATTCTAAAGACTGTAGGATAACAATTCTTTCATTTTTTGTCATGTTTACCATTTCTGTATATTAAACTGATGTTTTTTTGAGAACTAACTGTAATGCTTCCAAGATTTCTTTCCTAAATAGGAATATTCTAAATTGAGCCCTTTTCTATAGGTATAGAAGTTGTATTTTATGAAAAACTTTGCTATTCAGTTTAATCTGTTTATCACTCAATATTGTGATTTTTTAATTTTTTTTTCAGCTCTTCACAGTCAACATTGACATTTTGGATCACCTGTAAGCTTTTTGTAGTTCAGTATTTATCATATTTTACAGTTTATGCAAGATAAACACATTCTCATATGATCCAAAAAAAGCAAGAATATGGAAAGTTGTTTTTTTCTGTTGGCTTAAAAAACAAAATAAAAATAATAAAAATTATGTTTTATAGTAGCTAAAAATGCCTTTCATTTTATCCTTTTCAGTGGGTTCTGACATGAAAACTTTTCTCAAAAAACCCAGAAGATTTGCGGAGAGAAGTTGAAATCCTTTTTTTTTTAAATATATCTCATTCAGTCCTTTGCAACTTTTGTTACTAGTGGCAAATTTGACTTCTCAGGCATATTACTTTCAGCTGAGGAACTGCTGAAAAAATGGAAAGATGGGCAAATTGTAACAAAACCAGAAATCTTGTTCTTGGATACAAATTAAACAGGTGGTGCACAGGATTCCAATTCTTTAAGAAAAAAACAGCAGGAGAGAATGTGTAAGGAGGAATATTTATTACTAAATTGGAAAAGATTTAGGGGAAAAAGCTGGATACAGATCTATAAATTTAAATTATGAACTGTCCTAAAAGCTATAGTATTTCACTTTGAATTAGTTGAAAATAGTTATACATCTTCATTTGACACCTATCCAAGTCTTCTGTCATGGAAAACTTGTTCAATAACCATGAGTCAGGAAAGAAGATTTGCCATACCTTGGCATAGAACAATTCACAAGATGATGACGTATTTTTGTTGTATTTATTTATTTTCATTGAGAGTATGATGGATATTTACAAATAACAATCAGGAATACCTTTTATTTATCAAATATTTTTAGAAATACTATCCTTGTTAGTTGCTTCTGTTTTAATAAAATTTGGCAATAAAAGTGATTTATATGATCACTAAAGCAGGTATTTATCCTGAGAACCCATAATCCATTTACAGATAGATAAAACCAATACAGTTTAAGTACTACTAGAACCATTTGCTTTTTCCAAGAAGAAATCATTTTGGATTCCTATTGTTAAGACAGGGTAGAAACAATATATGTATTGCTTCTGCTTTGAGAATGTGAGACAAATATACAGATATATGAGTGTATGTACATGTACATATGTATATGAAAAACATTCTAGAAAATGTAAAGATAACATGTTATAGCTGGAAAATGTTTATCAAGACAGGCATTTTGGCTAGTGAAATGCTCCCCCTTTTCCATCTGCAAAGCTACGTGTGCTCTAAGAGTCATTACAAGATAGCAGCAGCACAGGGAGAAAAGAAAGGTGGTGGAAAACAGCTTTTCCTAGCACTCTTTCCTCAGATGTGAAATGTATGTACGTTACTTCAGAAACTGTCTGCTTAAATGACTTTCTACATGCTACAAGAATGATTTAGAGTCATCACAGAGACTACTTAATGAGACAAGGTGCAAATAAGGTTAAACTGGCTGAGCAATATGAACAGTCTTCTTGGTATTATTAGTATGTAGTAAACAATCATGCAGCCTCGAAACATGAAAATTCAGCTATTCTGTGTTTGCCTGGAGTTTCTGGTAGTGTATTTTTAAAGGAAATAAAATTTAAAAGCATCTAAAGGGTTACCATCATGTGATCCTGCACCTATAAAACTTTAGTATCTTCAAATATATTATGCTATCCATAGCATCTCCCTTTTTGTTAGTGATCAGTATCTGCTGTTTTTTTCATATATTTTCCCCTTGTCAACTTTTCAATGCATAGTTACAGGCAGAAGCCCTAGAATATTTGGTATCTCATCTAAGTCACATTTTTTGAGTCTCATCCTTCAGCTCCAAACTAATTTGTTACAAGTCATTTATCCTGCATCTTTAGCATCATCCTTCATGTTTTGTGGGACAGTGTAGGACTTTAATAATTTCTTACTGAACCTGTGAATGATATTTTTGCATTTTTAAAACTTCAAAAACACTGTTGTCATGTCATTTCTAGATTTTAAGTTTTATAGAAAATATGTCTACACACACCCTTTTCTGAAAATTTTCTGTACATCAGGTTGAAGCTGATGTTTTCACTAAATATCTGAAAGAACCCGACAACACCCTTTACTCTGTTATAATTTGCTAATAATTTATTGTTTTTCAGAGCAGATATTAGATATGCTATTGCATTTGTTGTATCTTTAGAATCTATTCTTATGGACAACTATTTTCTTCCTCAGTGATTTATGTTTTTAAATAATTCAATGTCACATCTTACACAAAATGTAGACCATTTTATTCTGGCCATAGAAACTGCCAAGTGATTTCACTTTTTTGTTAAATTAAGAGTGGACTCTAAAAAATGGCAGGAAAGCGACAGGTCCATTAATGGGACCTGCACCAGACCAGTGCCAATAAAGTCCTATAGTTTACTCTAAAGAAAAGTGGTTTGTCTTGTGTTATATATTCCTGCACACATACTCAATCAGTTTCTTTTAACTGCTATCTGGAGCTCCTTGCCAGAAAAAATACTAGTCAAACCCAATTTTATTCTTTAAGTAGTAATAATAACCATATAAAGGTCAGTTTTGTAGAATACAAACTGGCAGCTCAGTTAGAATTTTTATAAACAATTTGTCATTTAAAGAAAAAAAGATTGTGTACATGAACAATAACGTTACAAAAGAGATAAAGCAGCAAGCCTGAAAGTACAAAATTGTTTGTTTTAATATATTCATTTATAGTAGCCTAAAACAGCCTTGAAGTTACAGTTGATTCCCCGATACAGAAGAAAAAAATTGTATGACTACTCTGCTAACTTCATGTAAAATGAAGGACACAGCAGTATTAAAGCCATTTTGTAATCCATCCTACTTATTTGATTTTTCAGGTAATGATGTGATTTTTAAACTGTTTGGAAAAAGGTTATATATTTATCAAAATATTAATTTCTATGTTCACGGAATTACTGAATGGTTGTGGTTTGAAGGTACCTCTGCAGCTTTTCCAGACAGAACTTTACTCATCTGTGAAGCATAATCGTGCAATAAGAAAGAAACCCAGACTAATCAATACTCTTAAATTGATATCTGTTACTTCATGTTAGTAGGGGAAATGGCATTTCTAACAAATCTTATACCCATTTGGTACACCTATATTTAAAATAGATTAATACTTCACAGAATGACTTTTTGCATCATGAACTAACTAGTGGACAGGGAGTAAATTGAAAAGGAAGAAGACTGGAGCTGTAGCTCCATTTCTACTAGACAATTGCTGAAACTTCTTGCCTTTCCTCTTTAGAATTCAAGATCTCTGAGTCAAAGCATGTCACCCACTAGGTGAATGTACATCACATAAAACAATAAGTATGGCAGTCTATTTGTACTTAGAAATATGAAAAGTCAGGAATGAGCTCTTGAAGGAGAATATTTTGTTTGATTTTAGCTAATATAGTGGACTGTGTCTCATATTTGTCTTTTACTGAGATATGGAAGAAGATTTTAAAATCAAGAACAATCCAAGAAATGTACACACACACACACACACACATATATATGCAAAATATATGTTTGCATTAAGTGCATTAACATCACTTATTTCTTCTACGTTTCAAATTCCCCAAACCAAACATGTCTGGATTTCAGTGCCCATGACAGTAATTGGTGAGTGATGTCCCTGTCCTTATCTCAATCCACGAGCTTTTTGTTGTATTTCTTCCCCCTCTCCTGCTGAGGAGGGGGAGTGATAGAGTGGTAGGTGGACACCTGGCAACCAGCCAAGGTCAACCCACCACATCCTAATTGAATGTTTCCTTGGTAAATTGCAATTTGTTTTATTATCGTAGTAAATAATAAGTATAACTTATTTGCTTATTACAATAACTTTCTAGATTTTCAAGGCAAAAAGTTTCTTCACTGATACATGCTTCTCTTTCTTCTAACATCCCATGAAAGTTAACTAATGTTCAGGAAAAAAAGGAATGTATAATCTTTCATTGTTAAATCCTATAGATGTTGTTAAATCCTATAGATGTTAGACACCTTGGGTAAACCAACTGATAAGGTGCTATTTTAAGGATCTTGTTTATTAATTTATTTATTATTAAGGCAGCTAGGTCCTATTTTACATATCTATATCCTGGACCTCTGTATCTAGGATTGTAATTAAGAACCCTTTTTATAATCTCTAAATTTACTCAAAAACTAATTAAAGGAAGAAACAATGAAGTAATGCAGCCAAAATTGTATCTCTTGGTACATTCCTTTGTTCACTGCACAATACTTTGAGTAGTTTAAGTAATTGGATTAAGCTATATGAATTCTCTTTCCTTTAATAAAGATGTTGGCAGAAAACTTCCTATTTTCTTTATAATCTATTTAGCAATTCCCTATTGAATAGCACACTCATTACGAATAGCAGATTTCTGTGAAAAACAGGTAAGTAATTTATTCTCCTGTGTCAAGTAATTTTACGTTCAGACATGCAAGACCTTGTAGAGTACAATAATATTTTTTATATGTATCTTGAACGCATATGTGAACAAATAAAGTAATGTACATATATGTTTTAAATGGAGGAAAACACAATTAGTTTATCTGGGAATTAAAACAATTCTTAGGGCACAAGTCACCATTCTGCCCTCAGTTACCTTCCTCTAGTGAAGAGTTAGTTGCTATAGGTCACTCAAGCTTGTTTTCTACCCATTGCTGATACCCCACAAGTGGACATTTAAATGATAATTAATTGAATATGCTGTGCTGGAGCTTAAAACTATATGGAATATTTAATACAGGAATAGGTAAACTAAGAAACATTGGGGCAGAAAAGATCTTATGGAGATGAAAAAGGGATCTGCAAGTCCCACACAGACTATTCACCAGTGAAGTCTATGTATAAATTGTTTAAAAAATAATGTCTCAGTTTTTACTTCATTTTGTCCAAAGACTCTTAGGGACAACTTACCCTACCAGTCATGGTTTTATTTTTATTTTTATAGTTAAGTAAATTATAAGTAAATTTAAGTAAATTATTACTCTGCCTTCTCAGTCTGTGTGGGTTTTGAAGAATAACTAGATGAGATTTGTTCCTAGTCCTGTGCTAAACCTGGGGATAACAATATAAAAACCTTGATCTGATTATGTGTTGGAACTAAAGCTAAAAATGATATTCATATTTTCTCTTCTGGTGGGCAGAAGTGAGAGAGGAACTACTATCCTCAAATCTGGGTTAAAAAATAAAAAACTGGAACTCCATCAAGATTATATTTCTAGTGCTTATCTTAAAGCAGGTTTATTTCACAGTTAATACCTATAGATTACCTCTCCTGAGACAGGAAAACCTGATTTTTCTTGAATCAAAGGGTGTGACTATGTTCAAATAGTTTTGTACAATGTAATGAAAATGTGAACTCCAAACAAATTCCTCTGTAATTAGGACCACAATATTATTTAAGTTGAAGGAAACTCTGGAGGACATCTTTTTCAAGCTCTTGCTCAAAGCAGAGCTAACTTCAAAGTTGGATCAGGTTTTTCAGGGTCTTGTCTAAGTGTTGATTATCTCCAAGAATAAAGATTCCAGTTCTTCTGTGTGATTTGTTATGCTGCTGTGCTGGTTTGACCTTGGCCGGCTGTCAGACACCCACCCAGCCACTCTCTTACTCCACCTCTGCAACAGGACTAGAGGAGAAAATAAGACAAAAAAGCTCATGGGTTGAGATAAAGTCATGGAGATCACTTAACAGTTCTACCGTCAAGGGCAAAACAATCTGGACCTCTTTATTGCCAATTAAAACAGATTTGGAAGGAGAAAAACAAGGACAAAACTGTAACAGCACCTTCTCCCCACATCTTTTTTTCCCAGGCTTATCTTCACCCCTGCATTTCCAACTCTCTACTGCCTCCCCCTTCCCTGAGCAGCACAGGGTGGATTGGGAACAGGTGTTACAGTCAGTTCTTAACAGTTCATCTCTGCCACAGCCTCAGGCTGTTCTGCTCCAGTGTGGGATCCCTTCTTCAGGACAACCCTGCTGCAGTGTGGGTCCTCCATGGGCTGCAGTCCTTCAAGAATATCTGCTCCAGCATGAGTTCTCCATGGGGTTCAATTCTTTCAGGAAATATCCACCTGCTCAGGTGTGGGGACCTCCATGGACTACAGTGTTGATAGCTCAGGTGTGATCCTCACCACAGGCTGCAGAGGAACTGCTGCTCCAGTGTGTGGAGCACCTCCTCCCCCTGTTTACTCTCTGACCTTGGTGTTGCAGGGTCGTTTCTCATGTTTTTTCCCCCCTCATTCCTCTCTGCTCTCTGGTATTTTGCTATTTTTAAATTATGTTATCACAGAGGCACCACCAGCTTGGCTGATGAGCTCAGCTGTGTTTGTCATGGGTCCATTGTGGAGCCATCTGGAACCAGCTGTGTCTGGGCAGCCCCTGCCCCCTCCTCACAGAGGACCACTGCCCCAAACCAACTTCTAGTTAAATTTAAGATAACTCTCCTTGTCTTCCACACTGATTGTATGTACCTTCATGTCTAATACTAAATTCAAAACAAATGATGAAATAATTATTTATTAGAAACCTAAAGTTAGGCTGATGAATCTGTATTAAGAACTGTTAATGCACAATTGAACATCTAATAATCTTAGACACAAAATAGTTTGGGTTTGGTTTTTTTTTTCCCAGTAAGTCAAAATCCCCATCCCTGTCTCCTTCCACTTCCTGCACCAAGCTTTCTCTGTACCAGTTTCATGAGAAAATTCTTGGGTACAAGTGCTGTTCGTAACAGTAGCTGAGTTTCAGTGAGCACAGACACAAAGAGCTATGTGTTCCAAAATTAAAACAAAAACAAAACCAAAAACAAACCAAAAAACAAACAACAAGAAAATTCAAACCATAAAATAAAAAAGAATTTTAAAAAACCTCCCATGCACAACCTAAGTTATTTTTCTCCTGTAAAATCCTGAACAATAATACTTACTGGAGAATAGTTGTTCCATGATACTCTTGACTAATACCTTTCGGACAGATTAAGTCACTCTCAGTTTATTTTTGTATTGTACTGGTATGCAAGACACGCTTCTTTATGCTCTCTCTAAATCTGTTCTTCCTGCATAAAATTTCAACTAGATTAATTTAATGCCAGCTTACAATAACATTGCCACGACATTATTTTTCCAGATGGCTGCATTTAGGTAATGGTGTAATCTAGAAGATTGTTATCTGTTTTAGTGAACTCAGTCCTGAAATTCCTACTCATGAGTAATCTTTTTAGTTTCTTTCCAGAGAATCCGTCCTCATGAGTAAGATCTATAATAGTTGAAGATGTAACTCAATTCTTATGGGAGTCAATGAAAAGATTCACATTAACTTTCAGGGAATCTGAATCAGTCTTTTACTATTATGATAAGCATAAATGGTCTTTATTGATATTGCAAAGATAGTCTCTTTAGAAGTTGTCTGCCCACACCCTGAATTATGCTATAGTTATCCAGTCTTTAATGTATCTAGTGCAGTATCAAAATCTACTGTAAGGGACAAAAGACCAAAAGATATAGATGGCCTTTAAGAATAATAAACATTCTGCATCATGTCTTTCTCAATGATAGGTTACATAGGTCAAGCCCTAACAGAAGTATAAACTTCAAAAGATTTGGTGAATACAGTTGGTAGAAGCAACAAGTCAATTATTAGAGAGCCTGATGTGCAATAGGAAATGCAACAAAGCACAAATCTCTCATATTGAAAAACAGGTTCTCTAAACTCAGCCTTGTATGAAAGATACTTACAGCCAGTAGGAGATAGGTTTCTAATTCTCCCCAGGACATCTGGGGAAGGGAAGGAAGGAAAAATGCATAGCTTATTGTACTGGTTTTGGCTGGGGTAGAGTTAATTTTCTTCATAGTAGCTGTTTTGGATTTATGCTGAAAATAGAGTTGATAACACAGGGATGTTTTAGTTATTGCTGAACTGTGCTTACACAGAGTCAAGGCTTTTTCTGCTTCTCATGCTGCCCCAGCAGTGAGTAGGCTGGGGGTGCCCAAGAAGTTGGGAGTGGATACAGCCGGGACAGCTGACCTTAACTGACCAAAGGGATATTCCATACCATATGGCGTCATGCTCAGCAATAAAAGCTGAGGGAAGAAGAAGGAAGGAGGAGGACATTTGGAGTTATGGCATCTGTCTTCTCAAGTAACTGTTAAGCTTGAGGGAGCCCTGCTTTCCTGGAGATGGCTGAACATCTGCCTGCCGATGGGAAGTAGTGAATGAATTCCTTTGCTTGTGCACACAACTTTTGCTTTACCTACTAAACTGTTTTTATCTCAACCCAGAAGTTTTTGCACTTTTACCTTTCCAATTCTCTCCCCCAACCCACTGAGGGGGAGTGATTGAGCAGCTGTGTGGGGCTGAGCTAACTAGGCTTAAAATATGACACTTAGAAAATAAAATACAAGTAAAAATGTAAACAAACGTCAATGTGTTTGTGACATATTTATGTACTCCAATACAAACTGACAAGGCTTCTAGTTAGGAGGCTTGCTTTTAACTGCAGATCCACAACTTTAATGGGTAAGAAAAAAATGAATAAACAACAATCTTACCCTTCTAATTCCCTCCACCTCAGTAAATTTTCCAAAGAGTATGCTAGCTTCACAGCACGAGGTAAAATAACATTTGAAGATAGCCTTTTAAAAAAAATTATTCTTAGTCCATATGCTATAATGCTGGTTTGTATCATCAAGGATGAGAGGTTTTGCTGAAGTAAAAAGGTGACCACGATTATGCCCTAAATCTAAGCTTTGAATTGCCTCTGTAAGTCAGATGTATACTTCTGCCTCCTCCAAATGGAAATAATGATGGACAGGACATTCCACTGCAGCCTGTTATCCTTTCGTTTCTACAGCTAAAATAAATGTGCTTTTCATTATGAAATATATTTCAATGTTGATTGAATACAAATACAGTGCACTGCATCATCAGCATTTTCCTCCTATAGCGTGTCCCAGGGTATAGATTTTCCTTTCCAAATAGGGGAACAGTTCTGCAATTGATACCTTCGACAGCTAAATGCATTCTTCATTTCCAGGATACCATCAGGTACAGGCTGTAAATTATGTGAAACACATGTTATGTCATCGAATACCTCAGACAAAGTGGTGTTTTCATTAATTCTCTCCTCATGTTTCCAGTATATTTACATTAAATCTCTTAATCAATCATTGCCAATTCTGCCAGACAACTAATTTAAATGGTAGCTCCAGATTGCGCTCTATAGCTTTTAGCATGAAGTTTGGCTCCCATCTAAAGAGATTTATTATTCTTATCAAGAACACCATTCTTGAACAAGCAAAGTTTGGTTGTGTTTTGGAACAAAAGGTAAATGTTTATTTTAACCATTTATTTCCTTGATGTCCTAGTATAAGGATCAGCATATTTTATGATACATTGTTTTAAATGTTTGTTCCTTTCTAAATATGTTTCTCTAGTACTTCTTCTATCTATAAATAGGTAGTTTCAATGTGTAGATAGGAGGTCTGAATTACATTAGGACTCAAATTGCAGTGTCTTCATTCCTGGGAATGAAGAAATACAATATTTTCTCTATAAGCAAGGATAGATTTTGATTTCCTACAAGTCATGCTAGTGGGCATCTTTTCCACTGATTGCTGATTTTTTTTTTTAATTTCACTTTTTCCCAATCACAAGAACATTAACAAGTAAAAGTTAATTATCCTGCAATCAGAGGATTACATACCCCATACTTTGTTTATAGCAACCCACATACAACATTTACAGACTAGAAAGTGAAAGAAACTAAACATATCATATAATTCCATTGTGATTTTTTTTTTTTAAATCACAGGTTGTTCTTTGAAACTACAAATATATGGTTAAAGCCTGTACCAGAATTCTGAGAATTCACTTGTGTGCTTCTCATGGGTTTGAAGTTTGCCTTTTCCTGTTCTGTTACAATGGGAATACATAGATATATTTAATTAAAATTTCACATATCAAGATTTTCTTGATGTCTGATTAAATCCATTTGACTGGAAATATATTTTTTCCCTAAAAGTATGTATGTTTTAAATAGAGATTTATAAAAAACCAAAATTAACTAATTGCCTTTTTTACATTGTAACTTTTTAATGTAGTAATTGCAGAGTCAGAGTCGTAGCTGCTAGTGCCCTAGTGCCCTGTGCTGCGCTGTGCTTCAGTTGAGGACTATAATCCACTAACAGATTAGTACTGATCAAAAATCTCTTCCCTTCTGTATGTGTACCTGCTCACAGTGATCAGAAGACTGCTTTAGCTTTTTCTTGGATCACTTGAGTTCCTTTAATCCCTCCCCATAAAGGTTTTCATATAGCTTTTTCTGACCACTTTTGTTTTTTGCAATACATTTTTGTTGAAGAACTGACCAAAAGCATATATAGTGTTCCTGCAACTGCCCAATAGTGCTTGGAGTCAAGGGCAGAATCCCTACTGTCCCGACCTCATTGCAATCCTCTGCTGCTTAGATAGTCAAAAATTGCATAAAATCATTTCACCGCAGCACCACACAGAGCAATCGTATTCAGTAGTTCATCATCAGAGCATGAGATATAAGTACAGTCTTACTGGGTAAAGGTCCAGCTGACACTGCATTTGCTTTTGACAATGGTCAGAAATGAATATGTAGACAAGAATATAAGAACAGAGTAAGCACATATGAAAATCCCCTTGAAAATCCCCTAGCTTTTAATCCATTGGAGTTAAGGTTTTCTTGACAGAGACCTGGTTTCTGTGTATTTAGTAACCCTCAGAAAGCTGCTCAGTCTCTCCTTCGACCACAGCCAATTCTACAGCATCCTGCAGCAGGGAGGTCCACACCCCAGTGTCCTGATGTCTCACCTCCTTTGGGTTCTTGTGGGTGTGCNTTCTTTGTGGTCAGTCCAATATTTATTGCCTTGATTGATTAAGCTTTATGACCCTTTTCAATGGCGCTGTTTTCAAAATGAAGCTCCCAGTTTGGAGTTCTGGCCTGTATTCTATGTCCTTATGTGTTGGATTTACTTGCATTTGGTTTTGTTGAAGGGTAGCTTGTGGAGAGCTTGAAGCTGATTTTAATGATGCCAAATACAATCTCTGAAAGTGAAAGTAAAATACTTAATGTAATTTTAGAAAATACCACAGCACATAGTATACAGTAACCTGCACAATCCTGAAGATGTTAAACCCATAGATATCTCCTCACTCACTATTTTGCCTTATAACAATTTGGGGATCTTTAAATCTTTGCTACAAATTATTTTTATGTTTGGCTTGTTTTTTGTTTTTGTTTTTGTTTTCCAAAGTATTGAGAAACATTTTGCTTGATATTGTCTTGATGAAAGATCCTTGTAAAGCATTCCTAATGGTGACCTAATGAATTTTTTTTTATCATTGTGTAATTCATTGTACATATTAATAATATAGTCCCCACAAGTATCTAAAGGACTATGAAGGCTTGATATTGTAACCCATATATTCCAAATCATGAATGGTGATGGATTAGAAAGACTAGACTATTGATCTGATGCCAAGTGATTTTTCAATCCTTACTAAGGTCTTGGTATAGAGAGGAGGATAATTCAGTCTACCTTCCATACTGTCTAAACTTCTTATGATGTCCATGTTTAGAAATAGACTGAAGACTTGTAGAGTCCATTTAACATAGCTTTTGTTCTCCTCCTTGCCCACTGATTTCTTTCATTCGTGGATGCAAACATCTTAATCTTCTGGACTTCCTGAAGTTCAAGCCTTGGATAAAAACAGGGTATTAGATAGGAACCAGATGCATTTCTGAGCACACATAGTTAACTGCAGGAAATTTTCAGGCTTAGTAATGAGTTAATTAACAAATTCATGTTTTTAAAGAAATATGCAGACATGGGAAGTGGGTGAACTGGATTAAGTTAAGGGGCCGTAAGGGCTTGAGGCATATACAGGCATATTAATTAAACGCTGTAGGTAAGATTTCTCCACTCCCAAGATCCCAATGATTATAGAATGAAAGTTGTGCTAAATGAGAAGAATGAAGTCAATAAGAAATTCTTTTAGACTTCATCTTGCTTTTCTTTGCTACATAAGATCAGAATCCCTGATCATGTCATTATCCACTTATAACAAATAAAACTGCTTCTTAGAAAGCACCAATCCGCATTCAAAACAATGTAATAGAACACACAGAATTTTCTAACATCACACCATTTTCAAATACTGACATAATAAGATGTTATCATCAAACAAAACAACAATTATTAATATGCAGAAGCTTTTGATGTCTTTTTATTAAAAGTGAGCGGTAAGTAATAAATCTGGACAGGAAAATTAGGGAAAAATCCCTCTATGCTCATGTCCATGTAGCAATCAGCAATAAACTAGTTATTCTGTCAACGGATGTGCACTGCAAGAGTCCTAGGTATTACGTTGTAAGCATATTTTTCTTATCAGTTATCAGCAAGTTCTGTTTGGCCATAACATCCCTACTAACCCTATTACATAGCATGAATCATATTGTTTTGGTAAACTGACTGACCAAAAGGCAAATACAGCTGTCCACGTGCTTCTGGACAATTCTTCTGAACACAATTCATAGATCTAAAGCTTCTGTTAGTATTTCAAACCAATCTTAAACAGATTCTCTTTTAAGAACTCCTCCAAAAGAAAGGAGTTCTTCACTGATAAAAGGCTTGCAGATGGATTCAAAATTATCACTGAGGCTTACAGGTGAGCTTGAGTAAGAGAAGCTAGCTGGAACACTTTGTATGTGATGGAGTTTTTTTTATATAGACACAGGACAATAGGATATATATTCATAGACCTTCTTTGTTTCTTATTCATCAAAAAGAAGCAAAAGAGGCTTAAAAACCTGTGTTGTGTTTGTGTGAGTTGTTGACAAGAAACATGATAATTGAGACAGATATTTAGCTGGGGACAGGATAGACAATGTGTTTAGGAAGCTGAATTTTTTGGCTCTAAGACAGAGGAGATGACTTTCATCCCAACCCAATAGCTGTGTCTGCTGTGATTCCCTCTCCCCAGACTCAGCTAGTAGCAAGCCTGTGCATGTATGCCCAATGGACACAAGCACATTTTATCAGTGAAAATTTTAAAACAAGAAATAATTCTTGGATACATAGCTGGGGAATGGAAATAGGGCAGACTGATAGACCTTACCATAACTTGCAGGGAAAGAAAGCCACTGGCGTGTGATATACTTCAACATAATGTTGCCAGCCACCATAATAGGGGGAAGAGGGGACTGTTAAAGCTAAAATGGTCAATGATATAATTTTTGCTAACCCTGCACAAATATATTCTACATTAGTTGTGGTGAGATAAGGACTAACCATATCATTGATCTTGTGTTAACACAGGGTTTTAACATATCTACAAGCCATAGTGGTATTGAAGAACTAACAAACTGTTGATTAAGCACAATAAACAGAACATAGGAAAATTAATGCAGTAGCAAAATGGTTAAAAGATCTGCAGAGCAAGGGAAAAAGCAACAGTTAGTTCTGACTCAAGTTTGGGTAATCAGCTCCCCAGAGGAACATCTGCAGGATGAGGAAACAGAAGGACATGGTGACCAGTTATCACTGGACTGGGCAGTTGCCTCAGCACAAAGAACGAGCAATCAGTCTGGAAAACTGAGGAAGTGAAAAGCAGAAGGGCACAGGTCACAGAACCTCGACAGGATAAAAGGCAACTCAAAGGGTGGGATCAGCAAAAGAGTATCATCACCGAAAATCCCAGCAACTGACATTCAGCTGCTACAGCAGTTAATATCTCCAGGTCACCTCAGCGGCAGTCAAGATACTCCTGCATACCACAGTCCCATGAATGGGGGACTCAGGTCCAACAAAGGGGTCTTGCAAAGCTTGGTGCACTGGGAAAACTCAGGGATTTGGTAGTGCCTGTGACAACCATAACACTATGACAAGAATACTTGTACATTGCTTGTATGCTGCTAAGGTTGTTATAGCTACTCTCTGCCATTATGGTAGTTATAATTATATCATAGTTAAATAGTCTTAAACTATGATTATATTTGCTATGGGCACACTAAATTGCTGAAGTTTAGCAAAGCCTTCAATCACCACGGTCTATTAAGATCTTCATCTTCCTTCCCCGGATAACACTTGCATATTTCAATCTTCTCATTTAAACATACACGTATGCACACACACAAACACCAACAGCACTCACACAAGCATGAACAACCCAGAAGGCCTGATCCTGTTCCTACTGTTGGGCTAATCAGGGTAGGAGTTTTCTAGCAGTCACAAACACAAACACGGACACACACACACACAGAGTCCCTCCAGCACTTGACCCCAGATTCCAGTCCCTCCAGTTGGTACACCCTATGACCAATGGCTCTTCCTCCAGTTGCTGGTGCCTGACCTCTTCCTGCTCACCAGCTAGTCCAGACTGAAACTTGCCAGTGGTTATATATATACACACACCCTGAAAAGAGAACACACAGAGAAAATAGTCAGGAATAGAGTTTAATAAGAAGATGGATCCAACAGTTGTGATCATGCAGGGACTTATTCAGGCATGTGCACTGACAGCCCCTGCTTACATGTTGTCAGCCCCTTTTTTCCCCCTCCTTTCTGATTTCCCGTAACTTGTCCTCCCTGATCCACAATGATCCCTCCCTTTCCCTGCTTTTGGACTTTCCTCAAAACATCCCATAATGAGTTTTGCACCTTCTGCAATCCTTTTAAATCATTCCATAATAAATTTAACATAATCTCAAAACCCCCCTCAAATGTTCCATAATAAATTTGCTTTTTCCCATAAGACTTAATATAATTTTAATTTGCCTCCCCCCTTTCTAATCTGTTGCAAAGACCTGGTTGAGGCTCCTTAACATCTCAGAGCTCTTGTCTTCATTAATGTCTTGGTTTCCTTCTGCTCCTTATGGTTTGTGTACCTGCATGACTAATTTATCACGTTTTCTGTCTCATGGTTTTGGGTTTTATGTTAAAGAGTCATGAACCAGATATCCTTACAAATCAGCTATCTGCTTTCTAGGAATCCATATATATTTATATTCTACATTCCTTATGTGATAATCCAGGATTGCTTCTTGTCCTGGTTTTGGCTGGGAAAGAGTTAAATTTCTTCCTAGTGCTGTGTTTTGGATTTAGTATGAGAAGAATGTTGATAACACACTGATGTTTTCAGTTGTTGCTAAGTACCCTGTTAGTCAAAGACATTCAGCTCAAGAAAAAAAACCAAAACAAAATAAAACAAGCGTTGGGAGGGAGCACAGCCAGGACAGCTAGCCCAGCTGGCCAACGGGGTATTCCATACCATGTGACATCATGCTCAGTATATGAATGGTAAGCGTGTTCCAGGAAGTAGCAATCACTACTGCTATTTGGTTATCGGTCAGAGCAGGTGGTGAGCGATTGCATTGTGCATCACTCATTTTGTATATTCTATCATTATCATTATTATTTTCCCTTTTCTGTTCTATTAAACTGTTTTTATCTCAACCCACGAGTTTTTCCTCACTCTTACCTTTCCAATTCTCTTCCCGTCCTGCTGGGGATGGGGGGAGTGAGCAAGCAGCTTCCTGGTGTTTGGCTGCCTGCCAGGTTAAACCACAACACTTCTATATACAGTTTTTCAGACCTGTTTGAAGATATCAGCATTGCTGTGGCAGTTTCTTCAGATTGTTTTATTCAGAAAAATCAATGTTATTAAAATATCAAGCAGAGATTATGCAGTTACTTTCAATAAGTAGAATGGATCCTCCTTCCTTCTTGAAGATAGGCATGACATTTGCTTTCCTCCAGTCTTTGAGCACTTCTCTCAGTCACCATGATCAATCAAAGATTATCAAGAGTGTCCTCGCAATGACATCTGCCAGCTCACTCAACACTTGTGGGTGCCCATCAGGGCACATGGACTTATGTACGCCCACCTTGCTTAAGTATTTCTTGACCTGATCCTCTTCCATCAAGCAGCTCTAGCCTTTCCCTCTGGTCTCTGGGATTTGGGATTCCTGAAGATTGATCTTGCTAGTAAAGACTGAGACAAAGAAGGACTTCAGTACCTCAGCCTTTTCCATGTCCTGGGTAACCAGGTGTCCCATCTCGTTGAGCAAGAGACCTACATTTTCTCTAGTCTTCCCTATGTTGCCCATGTACTTACAGAAGCCCTTCTTGTTTTCTTTGACATTCCTAGCCAGATTCAATTCCATTTGGGCTTAAGCTTTCTTAACGTCATCCCTGCATGCTTGGACAATTTTTCAGTATTTTTCAGTTTGAGTTTGGCTAGGAGCTCCTTGCTCATCCATACAGGCCTCCTGGCACTTTTGACTGATTTTGTATTTGTTGGTATGGAACTCTCTTGATCTTACAGGAGGTTATCCTTCAATATTAACCAGCTTCCTGGGCCCTCCTTCCCCTCTAAAACCTTATCCCATGGGACTCTTCCAAGAAGATCTCTGAAGAGGCCAAAATCTGCTCTTCTGAAGTCCAGGGTTGTGAGCTTACTTTTCACCCTCCTCCCTGCCCTCAGAGATCCTGAACTCTACCATCTCATGGTCACTGCATCCAAGACTGCCTTTGATCTTCACAGCCCCTCCTTGTTGGTGAGTATGAGGTCCAGCACAACACCTCTCCTCATTGGTTCCTCTATCCCTTAGAGGAATAAGTTATCATCATTGCACTCCAGGAACCTCCTGGATTGCTTATGTGGTATCTCTTCAACAGATCTTGGGGTGGTTGAACCCCCACCACGAGGACCAGGGCCTGCAAATGGGAGGCTGCTTTTACCTGTCTGTATTGTTCTATTTGTTCTTCCTGGTCAGGTGGCCTATAGCAGATACCCACTATAATGTCACCTTTACCTGTCCTCTCTTTAATCGTAACCCATAAACTCTCAGTTGGCTCATCATCCATCCCCAGGCTGAGCTATATGCACTCCAGCTGTTCTCTCACATAAAGGGTATCCCCCATCTCCTTGTCTTCCCATCTGGTCCTTCCTAAAGAGCCTCTATCACTCCATTGCAACACTCCAGTCATGAGAGCCATCCCACTATGTCTCTGTGATCCCAACAAGTTCGTAGCCCTGCAACTGGACAGAGATCTCTAACACATCATGTTTATTCCCCGTACTGCCTGCTTTAGTGTACTGGCACTTTAGAGAGGCACCCCAGGATGCTGAGTTCCTGGAGAGGGTTTGGGGATTTTTCCATAATGGTGCCTTGTAGACACTTCCTTGCTTACATGCAAGTACTGGAGGTGACCCTGCTTAAGTCCCATTTTATTGATTTTGTGATTCCTTACCTTCACATTATCCCTTTGCTCAGCAATCCTGTCTGTTACTCCCTCATAGGAGTGCTGATTACTCTCTCCCTCCCACATCTTATCCTCTTTCTTATCCATCTTTCTTATCCTCTTCGCTGGATAAGAAACTGGCTGGACGGCCGAGCCCAGAGAGTTGTAGTCAATGGAGCTAAATCCAGTTGGCGGCCGGTCACGAGTGGTGTTCCCCAGGGCTCAGTTTTGGGGCCAGTGTTGTTCAATATCTTTATCAATGATCTGGATGAGGGGATCGAGTGCTCCCTCAGTAAGTTTGCAGATGACACCAAGCTGGGCGGGAGTGTTGATCTGCTGGAGGGCAGGAAGGCTCTGCAGAGGGACCTGGACAGGCTGGATCGTTGGGCCGAGGCCAACTGCATGAGGTTCAACAAGGCCAAGNCTATGATCATTCTTAGTTTAAAGCCCTCCTATCATGTCATCCGTTTTATTGGTGAAAATAACTTTGCCCTGCTTATTGAGATGGACCCCATCTCTCCCAGGCAGATGCTGATCTTCAAACAGGGTTCCAGTGTTACAGAACCCAAAACCCTGCTGCCAACACCACTTCTGCAGCCAATTATTAACTTGTGCTATTAGTGCCCTTCTCCTCACACCCTTCCCCCTCACCAGTAGGATTAAGGAGAACACCACCTGGTCCCCCATTACCTAGACTACTGCACCAAGAGCTCTGTAGTCACTTTTGATATTGTCCAGGTTTCTCCTGGCAGTATCATTTGTGCCCACATGGATTAACAGCAGGGAGTAGTAGGGAAAGGGCCAGATGAACTTCAGCAGTCCCTATACAATATCTTGGATTCTGGCCATAGAATGCAGCAAACTGGTCTATTGGTCAGACTGGAGGATGGGTGCCTCTGTCCACTGCAACAGGAAGTCATGCATTACTATTACTTGCTGTTTCTTCCTGGTAGCCTTTGCATGGTTTAGGGTTAGGTGGACCAGGTTCTTCGCTTGTAGACCCATCTAGGTCCTCTTCAACTTTGAGGGCGGTGCACCTATTTTGCAGTTTTAACCCATTAGGTGGGGCAGGAGCCTTCCTATTGGTGCCAGAAGTCACCAGCTTCCATCCTTCTCCTTCTTCAGAGTTTTTTGCTTACTTGGATAGTGAAAGTAGACACTGTCTGCTGCTTCTTCACTGCCTACTTATGTATACACAGCTTTACTTACATTCAACACGAGTTAGAACCATTGTGTAGTGAACTGGCAAGGAAAAGGGATCCTCGCTCTGCCTCAGTTTAATATCCTTTTCATATAGTAATCAACCTGTGCTAAATTTCTATCTACATGTCTTTTTTATCTTCTTCAATATGCTTCATATTCTGTTGCGTGCATGCTAGTAGTGCTGGAAGGGAGGAGGACAGAGGAGGCCAGCAGGCATTTTCATAAACTAAGGTCATATCAGAGGTTAAAAAAGTACTAATACCTATAACCGATTATTTTTAGTTAATCAATGGGTGATATACCAGCTGCTCGTTCTTCCAGATCAATAAAATATCTCCCCTTTTCCCTGTTCACATTACTACACTGTACTCCTGTCCCAACATTTTACATCATCTCAGATTAGCAAGAGCAGAGGGCAGTTTCATTTATTGCTCTATATACCTTGACAGAATTCACAAATTACTTTAAAAAATGAAACTTGGCTTGGTGTCTAGCTTAAGAAATATTATCCATTTTGAAAGATTAATATATATAAGAAGTGTGCAATTTTTAAAATTCAATAGCAATGCATATTCCTTTTCACACCTCTATTTACACCATTCTGAAAAACAAGCTGCTTTAACATGTGTATTTTTACATCCTTTCTTGTCTCTTGCCCAGTAAAATTCTAAATGATCACAAGCTTTCAAAATGTCTAACAGAGGGGAAGGAGTTCTGATACTAAATGTTGCAGCTCAGGTCACTGGATTCTTGTGTGTTATTTCTAGAAGGTCAACATATATGGCCATCTGCATCTACAGGCTGACTCACACATTATGTATGAATGGACCAAGAATAAACTTTGTGCATTTCATTAATCTGGAGTGTTGTGGTTTTGGTGCTGAAATGATTTACCAAACCATTGGTTTGAAAAAAAGAATGCGTAACAAGTTAGGCTTAAATAATCTTTCTAGGGAAGAAAGAGTGCTCAGTGCAGGCAGAAATAGAGAGGCAGCAGAGCATTACGGAAGCAGTCAACAGTCACTTCAGTCTCCTATAGGATGAATGTTCTGTGAAAGGAATGCAAATAAATACAGGCAGCTTCAATGTTTGTTATTGTTGATGTATCTTGAGAGACACAGCATAAAACTCTGTATCCAAACAGCTCTGAATTCAAAGAAAATTCAAGGCCAAATTTGTAACCAAATATCGTAACTTGCTCTCCTTTCTTCAATGACTGTAAATGGCTGGTCAGTAAATGGGATTCTACCACTCCTAGAAAATGGTGGCCGGCATCACCTTGGGCTGCCAGGGCAGTGCTAAGCATTCTTCTGCCAAGTAACAAGCGATAGGACGAGAGGAAATGGCCTCAAGTGGCGCCAAGGGAGGTTTAGACTGGACGTTAGGAAAAAATTCTTTACTGAAAGAGTGGTCAGGCCTTGGAAGAGGCTGCCCAGGGAAGTGGTGGAGTCACCATCCCTGGAGGTATATAAAAGACGTGTAGATGAGGCGCTTAGGGACATGGTTTAGTGGGCATGGGGGTGTTGGGTTGACGGTTGGACTCGATGACCTTAGAGGTCTTTTCCAACCTTAATGATTCTATGATTCTATGATTCTGTGGTGGGGCTTGCCTGGGGCAGAGATGGTGCCAGCTTGCTCTAACAGCAACCTCGTGGCCACAGGACCATTGTCTGGCCTGAGCTGAACCTCTGTGATGGTCACAGATGGACAAGGCCGGGTAAACTTGGCAGTCAACACAGTCACCCGTGATGTCCCCCAGAGCTGGGGAAGGTTGCACCACAGCGGGGCTGGGAGCCAATAAGAAGGAAGCAGGCAAAGGTAACATAAGGTACTGAAATAAACCCAAGACTTAGGAGGAACTATGAGCTTTGTATTCTTCCTGGCAAGGACATCTGGGTGCTGCCAGCACCACCAATTTGCTGTGTTCCTTTTTGCCCACAAGGCAACTTAGAGAGTAACAAAATGTTCAGTCTACAGCTCTACCTGTTGCACTTGCCACAAGCTTAGATCCTCCCACAAAATTTTGGAGTTCTAATCTGTTTCTACCTTTCCCAAAACATTTCCTTATCAGAATCTTCTAGTTTGTGACTTAGGGATGGGATATAGAAAATTTCACTTTTGGGTTTCATTTAAAATCATACCTCAGTTGCCTGAAGTTAGATTTCAGGTGTGTGTTCTTCCAAGTAAAAAATGTTTTGTTTTTCAGATGTTCAATAGCATGCATATAAATCGCTGGGGCTGATGCATATAAAATGGAAGGCAGAATAGAATATGTTTTCATCACAGATCCGATAAGGTTTTTGATATAAGGGTAAAGTCAATGTCAGAACAAAGGAGTAGTGTTTATATTTTGATTTGGAGAATCATAACAACCTGGGGGAGGGTGCACATATCAAAGACCATACAACTTGCTGATTTACAAGTCATGCAATTAAGCACTGTGGGCTTGATCCATTTGCCTAATTGGAAGCACTTATTGTTCTTGGAGATGTCCTAGGTATCCTGTCTAAACTCTGAAACGGCAAGAGTTTCCCATGTTTGACAGCCCCATGGTCTTTTGTTTGTTCGACAGCAAATGGTCTGATATTTAAGGGAATTCAAACAGCATAGAAATCTACCTTTAAGCAATAGAACTGATCCTTTACTGAATCATCGACTGTGACAGATCTTGCTAATGTTGGATCTACTGTCGTTTTAGAATTTACCCTTCCCTTTTAACTCCAGGTAGCTGGACAGGACATAGAATCATAGAATCACTAAGGTTGGAAAAGACCTCTAAGGTCATCGAGTCCAACCGTCAACCCAACACCCCCATGCCCACTAAACACTTTGTAGCAGTTTGACCATTTCATCTTTGTGATATAGTTCTTTTCCAACAGAACTGGAGATCTGCTGGCTTCCAGCGTCATCTGAGAGGCAGAGGTTCTGATTTGCTGAAGTAGTAAATCACAGTATCCTCATTACCTCTCCTCTTCCCATAACTAAGAATGTCCCCCCAAACATAGCCATCTTATTTGCCGTATCCATTGGTGGCATGAATGGGAATCCTGCAGAATGAATATCCTGCAGAATTTGCCTTTGCCTAAAACTAAGATCCTTATGTCATTTGTGTTTATTTTTCAGAACACTAACAAAATTACAATTATCAATTTTCTTTGAATATAAACACTGAGATATCAAAATCTATCACAAAATATCTTCTTTATGTTTAAATAGTGCTTTTATATAATGTAGGTAATGTTATTTTAATTCCATTTTCCTCTCCCTTACCTTGGGCTGCAGACATTCTTTAACAGTTCGGCCGAATGCAGGCAAGAGCCCTTTTCTTGCACCCCAGCTCATCTCATAGCTCAGTTAAAAACAAACCAACCAACCAAAAACGTCCATACTTTTGTGTTCCTCTAATTTTAGCTGTACACAGACTATATACATTGCCTACAAAATTCACCATGACAGGATGGTGAACTTGGGGATCACACCACTCTGGTAGATGTAAGATAAAGAAAATGTAAATATCATTGATGATTATCTTATCTTTTCTTACATTGGTAACAGCTACCACTACTTCCTAAAAAGACACTCCATTTTCTGAGATTAATTTCTTTATTGTTCATAAACTCTTTTTACGGTCATCACTGAAACAACATGACTGTTTCATGTAGGGGCTTCTTCTGCCCTCCCAGAGCTACATGACTTGCCATCCATGCCTAATGTTCAAAAAGCCCATAAAAATTATCTTTAAAGAGCAAAATTATTTCAGGGGGTTGTTGCGAATGAGTGATTTAGAGACCGCTTGAAGAATCACTGTCAAAAGTACTAGCAGAAAGTGATTTTAAGAAAAATTTATAAAAGTGTGACTTAACAGAGTTTGATGGCAAGGTTCACTCTATTACTACACAGATGAAGTATAGATCATAAGATTTTAGCAGCACTTAGTCATTAACTAATTTAACATTTACAAGGTAAGTTAGTGGAGTCTACTACAATCAGAACAGTGACTTAATTACAGATTATACTTATTATCAGTTCACACACACAGAGATAGAAATATATATATATAAATGTACAAAAGGTGTACCTGATAAAAATTCCCCTTGAGTTCAGTGAAGAAATATTCATGTAAAATGTCTCAGCATTTCTCAACGGGCGAGGGTTTAGCTTCGAGGAATGAAGGGTTTCAGGCCAGGTCCTGTCGGACGATGGTCCTCCGAATATCGCAGACTCGAGAGGTTGCAAGCTCTGAGAGACATCCAACTCAGAGGGAGATGCTAGGTGTAGCCTGCTACAGTCCAGGAGAGCCCAAAAGGTCTCACTTAGGACCACCATTTATAGGTTCGTAAGATGATTGGTTTAGTTATCCGTAAATTTCCACCCTGGCCATAGTCCCAGGTGGTAATTACTAATTCTCAAGGTTTCAGTGTTGTTCCACTTAACTATGACTCAGACAAGGGTATCAGTAGGAGTATGTTCCCAACCTCAGCTATGCAGAGTTTCCGATACGGTCAAGGAGCGCTCAACTGCCAAACTCAGTACACCAAGGCCAAAGTTTCACAGGAATTTCTGAGATCAACAAGTGGCCCAGATCAACAAGTGGTCCAGGAGAAGTGGGGGCGAGGAATGCACCACGACAGAGTTACATAATGGTGTAGCCAATTGTCCTTTTCATGCAGAATATTGCATTGGATTATTTGTTTAGGCTTATTCAGTTTAGTCACAGTACTGGTTATTTTAAAATTTATCCAGAACACAGAACAAAGTAGAATTTAAAGACACTTCTCCCTTGAAAGACTTGCTATGTTGATCACATTGCTTGACCTTCTTGATGGCTAAAATTGCCTTTAATTCAGATAAATTAAATTGCCTTTAATTCAGATAAATTCAACTTCTCAAAAAACTAGTCATGTTTCTTGAACTATTGCTTGAGTAAAATGTTTGGAACACATACATCATCTTTCAATCTTAGAAGAAAATGTTTTGCTGAACATAGAGATGTTGAGCTCATCTGAGCAAGAAAGTCAAGTAACATTCACCAGACGGATGAATAGCACTTCCTGCAGATGTCAAACTTGTGATTTAAGAATTAACACTCTCTCAGATTTCCTGGACTTTTTTCAGGCAGTGCATCAAATTCCTAGTAGATTGTCAGGAGAATGCAGGGTAGCAGCAGACACATCATTCAATAAGTATTCAGGCATGGAGTGTCTACCTTTAGAGGTGCTATGCTTTGTGGTACTACTGGTTGCCTTCGAGAGAAAATGTTGATAAATGTAGTGCCTGGCTCTAGAAATACTCTGCATAAGCTTTATATGTGAGTTTTCAACACGCCTATTTTGGTTTCCACATCAATACTTACACAGTTCCTAAAACTATTAATAGGATCCTGCACTTATGGGTAGTCCTCTAGAACACAGTTTTGATGATTCAGCAGTCATCTAATTTTTCACAGGTTTGCAGATCTCAGTCTGCATAAAAAGCTATACAGGAACTGGAAAAAAAAAAAAAAAGACAAATGAGAATAAAATGAGAAAGTAGGCCCATTAATAAATGAGATCAATGATAATTGTGGAGTTACTGATTTACTTAGTAAAATTGTCTCTCAGGTAAACAAATAAAGTGAAGAAGAGGAAAAAAAAAAAATCTAAGCACAGGAGAGTAATGCAAAAATAAATACAAAGATGGGAGGATGATTCTAGTAATTGCTGACCAGACCTGCACATTAGACAAAGCAAGTAGAATTATTCCACTCATAAAATTAAATTGGAAGAAATGGTATTATTAACAGTAGCAGTAACAGTAATAGAGCCTTGTATATACACAGTCATAAACAAGTGACCTTTTAAAATAACGGGATAGAGGAGATAACCTTAAATCATTACATACATATTGATTAAAGTATTTCACAGAATGTTTTTGGAAAATTTTCACACACACAAAAAAATTCAAATCTATGTTACCTGTGAGCACTGGGAATTGCTTTGAAGACACATTGTTATTACCCTTTTTGTTTATGAGGAAAAGTTAAAATTAGCATCTCTGAGAACTTGAACCAGGAACAGAGCCAATTTATTTTAACATAAAGAATTAAATTAAATTATAGCAATTAAGGATCATGTTGCACCTTTTATTCCTGTAGTCTATCTGAATAAGAAAATGTGAATCATTATCTAAAGCTTGTGCATTGTATTTTGGTAAGACCTATGAAAATTTTTAGAATTAGAACATTTAGCTTGTATATTTTATATATATCTCATCTGATATAAATATATATACTTAACTATGGGGAGATTCCAAAGTCTAGTTTCCTATGAAAACTGTGAAAGCATCACAAAGGATGTGAAGGAAGTTTCTGACCACACTGAAGGAAATTAGGAGACCGTCACTGATTTCAAACATCGAATGTAAAATTAAACTAGGAGCTTCAATTAACAGACTAGATTATTTATTGAACTATGGGTGTCTTTAATGAGAGATATACAGATCAACGTCATTTAGAGAAATTAGATATACAATGAAAATCAAATTTAGTTTTGTGGCAAGGTAGCCTTTGAAGGTATGAACAACACGTCCATTTGTCTTATAGTAAGTGATATAGAATGCAGAAATTTCTTTTAACCAAAATAATGGGCTTCTCAAGTTGTCTTGAAAACTGGTAAGGTATAGAAAAAAAAAAAGTTTTTAATAGTTATACTCTTGCTATCCAAATGTCTACCTAATCTAATTTTTCCTCTAAATAATCTAAGTAAATATTCTATTAAAAAACATGTCTTGATACTAAACACAGTGATCATTTTAGCATACAAATTTAATTGTTAACAAAAGTTATGCTTGCTATTGTTTGAGCTTTGATATAGACATTTCTTGTGTTTTTATTTCAATTTTCTTCTGTCTGCTTTTTTCTTCCACTATTTTTTTTTTCTTAAACTTCCTCTTTTGGGAGTAATATTCCCTGAGAGATTGGAATTTCTGTGAATCTCTGAAAGTATTTAGACAAAATCTCATTATTAAAATTTATTAATTTTGTAAAAATGCTTAATTGTTTCACATTTGTCCAAATTATAATAACAATCATCACAATAAAACATCTTAGTGTGAAGCAAAATATACAAAAGTCCAAGAAAAAATATACTAAATGTAGTTTACAGAAATATTTTTAAATGCATAGACAAAAGAAATGTTGATGGCATGTTACTAAGAACTTCCAGTACGTTCTGTTGCTTAACCCTTTAAAGTCTTTCAAATTCATTGCTGAACCAGTACCTAATCTCGTGTACATTAAACAGCTTCAGTTGATCAACAGATCAATGCACTGAAATGCAGTTTCTATTAACTCTGTCAAAATGGGGCTGGTAATGGTATTAGTGCACTTACACAGAGACATAGCTTTCAGTTATATTTTTGCCTGAAAGTATTTAACAAAATCCAACAAAACTGTTCCAGTAACCTATTCTGAAGCATTCCCGTACAAACTAGCAACCTTCTGTCCCTGGACACATATTGTTCTTTCCATCAATATTTTATATGGAAGAGCTAAATGGTCCATGGTCCAGTCAGAGTGATTCTATATACACAGACTGTTATATAGAAGATATGGACTTGGATCTCCCACATCATGAGTAAATGCTTTTAGTTTTGAGCTAAGTTGCAGATGGATGATGGTGGTGTAGGAGCAACCTATTCCGCTAAAGTCTGAAAAGAATTATAAAATTTATTATTTAAAGAAAGGATAAAATCATGATCTTCAGGAGGAAGTTTGACGCTGGGAATTCCTAGGCAGAGGCAGATGTGTCCTGGCAGTACACGTAAGACCCTGAGCTTGAATAGGAAAAGGGTAGTGGCATTTCTTCCATAGAGATGGGTTTTTTGCCTAAAGGAGGCCAGAGGAGACCAGATATAGAAGTCAGATATTCCAATGCTCATTATTTTGGTACTGCTGCTTTTAGACCATTGATCGTTTTTGACCTAACAATGTCTTCTATTCTTAAGAGAAATGAAGATTTCCTGAAATAGATTACATGAGATGCCACAAGCCAGAGCTGAGAACAAGTTCTGCTCTCAGTTACATTTGTGCAACTCTGTAGTCAGTTCAGAAAGGGAAATTAGGAAGTGGAGGATTACATTACAAATGGAAGTTTTTGCTTTAGTTGTTTTGTAGGCAATTTTTTTTTTTTTTTTAAATGTGAATTAGTGAAAGCATAATCCAAAGTGAAAGGATAATTGTGATATACCTAGCATCATTCACTCAAATTGCAGTCCTCACTTTCTGGTGATACTAGTAAACAGAGTGCATTAAAATGTGTGATATTTGATATTTTAGATACTTATTTATAACTAGAGGCGGAAAGAAAGTAATGAATCTTGAAATTATTCTTCCTTAATTTGAAAAAGTCACCTTGTCCTGGTTTCGGCTGGAATAGAGTTAGTTTGCTTCCTAGTAGTTGATATAGTGCTGTGTTTTGGATTTAGGATGAGAAGAATGTTGATAACACACTGATTTTTTAGTTGTTGCTAAGTAGTGTTTACACTAGTCAAGGATTTTTCAGCTTCCCATGCTCTGCCAGGTGCACAAGAAGCTAGGAGGGAGCATAGCCAGGACAGCTGATTTAACTGGCCAATGGGCTATTCCATACCATGTAACGTCATGCTCAGTATATAAGCTGGGGGGAGTTGGCTGGGGGGCAATGACTGCTGCTTGGGAATTGGTTGGGCATAGGTCAGTAGGTGGTAAGCAGTAGCATTGTGCATCACTTGCTTTGTATATTCTTTTAGTATTATGATCACTACTACTACTACTATTAGCGGCTCACAGCCTAGACAGGTACACTCTTCTCTGGGTAAGAAACTGGTTGGACAGCCGAGCCCAGAGAGTTATGGTGAATGGAGCTAACTCCAGTTTGAGACTAGTCACGAGCGGTGTTCCCCAGGGCTCAGTTTTGGGTCCGGTCCTGTTCAATACCTTTATCAAAGATCTGGATGAGGGGATTGAGTGCTCCCTCAGTAAGTTTGCAGATGGGCGGGAGTGTGGACCTGCCCGAGGGTAGGAAGGCTCTGCAGAGGGACCTGGACAGGCTGCATCGATGGGCTGAGGCCAATTGTGTGAGGTTCAACAAGGCCAAGTGCCGGGTCCTGCACTTCGGCCACAACAACCCCAGGCAACGCTACAGGCTTGGGGAAGAGTGTCTGGAAAGTTGCCCAGAGGAGAAGGACCTGGGGGTGCCCTTTGACAGCCGGCTGAACATGAGCCAGCAGTGTGCGCAGGTGGCCAAGAAGGCCAACAGCATCCTGGCCTGTATCAGGAATAATGTGGCCAGCTGGAGTAGGGAGGTGATTGTGCCCCTGTACTCGGCACTGTTGAAACCACACCTCGAATCCTGTGTTCAGTTTGGGGCCCCTCACTCCAAGAAGGACATTGAGGTGCTGGAGCATGTCCAGAGAAGGGCAACAAAGCTGGTAAAAGGCCTGGAGCACAAGTCTTATGAGGAGCAGCTGAGGGAACTGAGGTTGTTCAGTCTGGAGAAGAGGAGGCTGAGGGGAGACCTTATCACTCTCTACAACTAGCTGAAAGGAGGTTGTAGTGAGGTAAGTGTTGGTCTCTTCTCCCAAATAACAAGACAAGAGGAAATGGCATCAAGTGCACCAGGGGAGGTTTAGATTGGGTATTAGGAAAAATTTCTTCACTGAAAGAGTGATCAAGCATTGGAGGAAGCTGCCCAGGGAAGTGGTTGAGTCACCATCCCTGGAGGTATTTAAAAGACGTGTGGATGTGGCACTTAGGGACGTAGTTTAGTGATGGACTTGGAAGTGCTAGGTTAAGAGTTGAACTTGATGATCTTAGAGGTCTTTTCTAACCTATGATTTTACAGTCCACCATTTTTTTTTAGGAAACAGCTCAGAGCGTGTTTACCTTTGTTTCATGAAAGAAAAAAAGCAAAACACTTCAGATATTTATGGCTACAGCAAAGAAAGAAAGGCTATGTGTAACATAGATGTACGTCTTTACTCACAAAGGAGATTGCATGCAGAGTTATACAAAATATTTCTCTCCTATATGCTTAAAATTCAGATCTTTAAACTGCATTTACACATTTCAATGTGACTTCCCTGAGGCAAGTGGTGTTCCCTTTGGCATTAGAAAGACTTTGAGGTTCTCAGCTCCTCTTTGAATAAGATCTAGATCGAGAGTCACCTGACACCAGTAGCAGCAGAGTCACAGAGATGGTCTTGATATCAGGAAAGGAAAAGTGCATTGGAAGGATAAGTAAACATACCATATGGCACAAAAGGAAGAAATCTATACTTAGTGAAGATTCACAGGTCTTTAAGGAGGCTTAGACCATCTCTAAACCCTCAGTATGTTCAACATTTCCTAGAGTTCAGAATGAAAAGAACAATATCATATTTTCTCTCCTGCATGGAAACTGAATCAAAACAATTCAAAACAGTTTTAATAACATTGCAAAATGGTATCCTTATGTTTGTAGCTAATTATTCAATACATACAGTCCCATATTTAGTTTAAGTTTGCTTTTAGTAGAAGCACTGCATTATTTATTTGTTTTAAGGAGGAAAAGAAGTCTAAAAGATCTCTTTTGAAAAGCAAACCAAATTTACTCTCTAAGCTAAAGAAATGTGCAAGCCTGAAAAAGTTGATCGCAAATTATTGTAGCTGTGCAACGGAATTAATATGGAACTTGTGTAGGAAACTAACTTACAAGTAGATTGTCTGTAGAAAATACCTGTAGTGTTATTTGAAGAAAATTTTTAGACAGAGAAATGACAAAATATAACATCTAAAGATGATGACTGCAAAATGTGATGTTGCTAATGATGAGAATATTAATGCATGTTTAGTGTATGGATAAGCAAATAAAATTGAATGTAGGATGTATGATAGAGGAGAATAAGCAATAGAATAATGTGAGATACAACATATAAATAACTTACTGAGCAGAATTGCTGTTGATATCTTTGGAACTGGGCAGCTAGGTGCCACAGCTGGTTTTGTCAGCAGCTGCCAAGAGCCATGCCACCAAGTTATCACACTGCCCTGATAGCCAAGTGAGCAGAATGCCTCCAGTGTCAGGTCCGGTGTCTCACTGACAGTGAGGAGTGAGCCTGGTACCTGCCGGAGGCATGAAAGGGAACAAAACCATGGGTCAGGCAGGTGTAGCTCATCGCTGACAGCTACACCTTCGAGTCTCAGTGAGGGCTTGGCAGGATTGGAGCAGGGAGCAGAGTGGATAGCAAAAGAAGACAACTGGGGAAAGACTAATCAATGCAATTGATTTGATTAGGGGGAGTACAAAGAAAGGAGAATTGTGTCTGTGACTTCTTAATTTTAAAATACTCTTACATATTTAAATCAGGAGATGCCGCAACACTCCTTGTTGAGTTTGCCTAACTCTTCTATAATAGTAATACTTTTCTACTTCAAGAATTTTTTACATAACTAGAAATAGTGGTTTATCTGCTCGCTATGTTATTATCGTGCAGTGAAACTCCATACCTGCACAAGCTTATACCTGAGCAGTGTCTATAACTCTAAAGCTAGACTCTCATATATTGTCATACATCAGTAATATTTTATCATATTTATGGTAGGAGAATTGATGTTAGGATATAAAAGCTTTATCATCCTATCACTGATTTAAATTAGCTTGAAACTGTGCTTGAAAGTCCATTATTCTTCAACTGCCTAGTCTCAGATTATGACAGAGGCCTATCTACATCATCAGTATATCAGCTGATAGTGTTCAATGGCAGTTTTGAACAAAATAAAACAACAAAAAAAAATCAAGCTTTCAGTGGCTGTGACTGAACTAACTTCTCATGTGTAGTCCCTTGCTAATGGAGATCTGTTAGAGGAACAGCTTGTAGAAATCTATGCTGTATCTGCACAACCAGTTTTCTGCCTTGTGAAATAAAAACACAATTTTAAATTAATCTACTTGCAACTCCCCTGAGCCATAACTTCATATTAAAGTTAGAAATAATGTAAGTTTGTTTTCTTTCAACTTAAAATACAAAAAGCACTCATATTGCCTCAGAAGGTACATGATATACTCTCTCTCCCTCAATTTTCCCAGATGAAATAACTTTCCAAGGCATGTTAAAATGTGACAAATGAGTACTATTCTCAAATTGCATATTTATACCATCTCTCTACTTTATGTTTCTGCAGTATTTTATTTTAGGGAACATATAACACATTGGGTTTGTTGACCTCATGAACATAACCACACTAACGTCAATGAGACTCCTTTTTTTGAATGATTTTCAAGGTTCAGCTCCATATCTTTGGTAAACAGAACTAGAAAATACTAGAACTTAGAAATCCATTAGTTGACACTATTTTGTACTCTTTGCACTATTATACAAAATATGACTGGTGAAGATGTTACCTCATAGTGAGGTCCTCAGATGGCTAAAAAAGAGACTGGAATGTTGAAACAAAAGCAAATTTTTGGAGATGAAGGAGTCTGCCTTAAAAATTGTTCATGCATGTGATGTAGGCAAGCAAGGTAACCTCTTAAATGTTAAATTTTTGTCATCCGATCCCTTACATTACCTGTAAAATATTTTAAATTTTGATAACCAATACAACTCAGAATTAAATCAATATACAGCTCCTTTTGTCACTTCACTAATACAACTACTTATGTTAAGGCCAAACCATAGCTTCATCAAAAATTTAGATAGAAGTTTGCAGGTTCTCCAAACACTTTTTGCATGTTAATGCAGCTTACAAGCTTACCTTTTTCAGAAATGAAATGTTTCTTTTCTTCTTGCTGAGTAAAGGCCATGGGATTCCTCAGAGAAGGGACATTTCTCAGCATTCTTGAAAACCAGGCTAAACTTATTTAAGAGCCAATATATATGCTATTAACTTATTTTGGGCACTTAGCTATATAACCAAATAGCACAATACATGACCAGCATTAGCTCTGTCACAGTAGTCTGTTCTTTCTAAAATAGCTCCTTTCACAGTTTATAAATGGCTCCTGCAGTTCTCTGGTCTTTTAAAGCAGAGAAGGACTCTAGGACAAAGCTTGTATGTGCAACAGCAGGGTCAGAGAAGTAGTTTAAAAATCCATGGCAAAAAGATTATTCAGGTCATAGAATCATAGAATCATTTAGGTTGGAAAAGACCTCTAAGATCATAAAGTCCAACTGTAAACCTAACACTGTCAAGTCCATCACTAAACCACATCCCTAAACATCACTTTTACACATCTTTTAAATACCTCCAGGGATGGTGACTCAACCACTTCCCTGAGCAGCTTGTTCCAATGCTTGACAACCCTTTCAGTGAAGAAATTTTTCCTAGTAATCAACCTAAACCTTCTCGGCACAACTTAAGGCCATTTCCTCTTGTCCTTGTCATGGAGGCTCACAAAATCAAATTAAGCAGATGATAGAAAAAATAAACTTTATTTGAACTAAAATTGTTTAGCAGAAAACTAACTAGAAATGAGGCTTATCAAAATCATTCAACTCTCTAACAACATCAATAAACACAGATTCAGGATGGTGTACATTAATAGTACACAGCCATCTTTAGACATGAGAATCCAAAATGTCATAATTACTCACCTATATAAGACAAGGGCTCTCAACCTTGAGGAATTTCCTTGGGTGGCATCCTGACCCAAGTGGAGAGTCCCTGACTGCAGACCCACTGCTCTGAGGAGGACCAACTCAACTTGCCCTCAGGCAGGGCTCCATTTATACCCTAGTCAAATCTGACCTGTGGTTAACTGATTGGCTGAGAGCCTTAACCTCGCCACTTTTCACCCAAGGTGCACATGTTACCAAAGTGTGTATGTGATGGTCAATACCACTAAGTTGTGTACATGACGGTCGGCACACACCACCCTACAGGAGCAAAAGTAAGGGATGCTGCAGCCCTAATGCCTCCGGTCTTTCATCAGGGTGGGTGCACCTGCCACAGTCTTATCACTTGTTACTTGGGAAAAGAGACTGACACCCACCTCACAACAACCTCCTTTCAGGTAGTTGTAGAGAGCCTTAAGGTCTCCCTTCAGCCTCCTTTTCTGCAGACTAACCAACCCCGGTTCCCTCAGCTTCTCCTCATAAGACTTGTTCTTGGACCTGTCCTCCCATATGCAACTCTCTTTTCATCTGTTACTCCCTTCTGCTGCTGATTACACTTATAGATAGGTGAACTCACCTGCAAAGGCAAAAGACCAGGCTGAGAGAGGTGGTGTGTGGGGCTACTGCAGGAAGGTTTCCAGACCCATGTGTGCTGGTGGGCTTTGAGCCAATTGTCCTTCACCCATTCCCCAGACCATAGAGATATCATGTTGTTCTCTCACACTGGCAGCCTGATATGAACGTTCAGTCAGGCATTATTTCTAGTTTTTATTCTACATCCCTATCTTCTGATGTGGAATAGAGTTTCTAATATTCTATTTGTCTAATAGGTTGAATATAATGTATATCCCAGGACTTTTGGCTGTTCCAATTAAATCCTCAATAATTTCCTATCACCTTTCATTCCTCACTGCTACACTGGCTGGTAGCCCTGCTAAGTGTGAGTGCTTGCTTCATACTGTGTCAATAAGTTCATAAGTACAGAGCTTGCCTCAGAATAATGTCAAAATACTTCATGTCTGTTATGTTCCAGTTGCTATGAGGATCAGTGTTGCAATCATCTCCTTATATTTTCGATGAGCACACAATTCAGCTCCTCGTACTTCAGCGCAGTTCATTTCAGCTCCATATCTGAATGTAATATTAAAAAAAAAAAAAGCACAAACATCTTGACCTTAGTTCTGCACCAACTTTTAACTGATTAAATGTATTGACTTTTAAAAGAAGTCTGTGGTAGACCACTCTTTTTTTCATGCATTGTAGCTTTTAACAGATTTACTTTTATATTAACATAAAAATGCAGGGAAAATGCAAAATAAATTCTTAAAAATTATGCCTACCAGAAGTATCACAATTCCCTGTACAGTCCCTGCAATTGTCTCTGTTAAATGTTTGAATGTGTTCAACTCATCAATGTTAGGCAAGTTGATGAGAAGGTTAGAAGTCACAGTGTCTTTGGGAACAGTGTATGTGTGACTTTATATAATTATATTTGCAATAAATATAATTTATCTTATAACTTCTTGTATTGGATGTAGATGGCAAGATTTTGGTAATGGTGGGAGCTGCAGGGCTGACATCTGTGAGCAGAAGCCAGGGTCTGCCCCGTGCCTGCCACAGGTGGTTCCAGGCAGCTCCAAAACAGACTCACTGCAGGACACAGCTGAGCCTGTCAGAGGAGTTTGTGGTGTCTCTGGGAAAACATATTTAAGAAATAGTAAAAAACACTGCACAGCAGTGAAGGGGGAGAAGTGTGAGAAACAATCCTGCAAACACCAAGGTTAGAGAAGGAAGAGGAGGTGCTCCAGGTACCAGAGCAGAGATTCCCCTGCTGCCCATGGAAGAGACCACAGTGGAGCAGATATCCACACTACAGCCAATGGAGGACTCCACACTGGAGCAGGTGGGTATGCCCTGAAGGAAGCTGCAGCCTGGGAGATCCCATGTTGGAGGAGAGAAGGACTCTACCTTGATGGACTGTAGCCCATGGAGAAGATGCAAGCTGGAGTAGAGAAAAAATCTGAGGAGTAAGAAGCAGCTGAGAGGAATTGTTAAGGACTGACTGTAGCCCCCCACTCCCCTCTGTGCCGCTCAGGGGGAAAGGCTGTTTTAACTTGATTTTATTTCTCACCATCCAACTCTATTTTTAACTGGTAATAAATTAAATTAATTTTCCCCAAGTCAAGCCTGTTTTGCTCATGATGGTAATTTGTTAGTTATCTCCCTGTCTTTAGAATCATAGAATCATAAAGGTTAGAAAAGACCTCTAAGATCATCAAGTCCAACCGTCAACTCAACACCCCCAAGCCCACTAAACCATGTCCCCAGGTGCCACATCTACATGGCTTTTAAATACTTCCAGGAATGGTGATTCCACCACTTCCCTGGGCAGCCTGTTCCAAGGCCTGACCACTCTTTCAGTAAAGAAATTTTTCCGAATGTCCAATCTAAACCTCCCTTGGCACAACTTGAGGCCGTTTCCTCTCGTTCTATCGCTAGTTACTTGGGAGAAGGGACCAACCCCCACCTCACTACAACCTCCTTGTTGAACGTCGCACAGTTGCACTTGGGCCATTGATCCAGCCTGCCCAGGTCCCTCTGCAGAGCCTTCCTACCCTCCAGCAGATCAACACTCCCACCCAACTTGGTGTCATCTGCAAACTTACTGAGGGAGCACTCAATCCCCTCATCCAGATCATTGATAAAGATATTGAACAACACTGGCCCCAAAACTGAGTCCTGGGGAACACCCCTCATGACTGGCTGCCAACTGGATTTAATTCCATTCACCACAACCCTCTGGGCTCAGCTGTCCAGCCAGTATTTTACCCAGTGAAGAGTTCACTTGTCTAAGCCGTGAGCCGCCAGCTTCTCTAGGAAAATGCCATGGGAGACAGTGTCAAAGGCTTTACTGAAGTCCAGGTACACCACATCCACAGCCTTTCCGTCACCCACTAGGCAGGTCACCTGGTCATAGAAGGAGATCAGGTTGGTCAAGCAGGACCCGCCTTCCATGAACCCGTGCTGGCTGGGCCTGATCATCTGGTTGTCCTGCACATGGCTTGTGAGCACCCTCAAGATGAACCGCTCCATAATCTTCCCCGGCACCGAGGTCAGGCTGACAGGCCTGTAGTTTTCTGAATCCTCCTTCCGGCCCTTCTTGTAGATGGGTGTCACATTGGCAAGCCTCCATTGTCCAGGACCTCCCCCGCTAACCAGGGCTGCTGATAAATAATGGAGGGTGGCTTGGCAAGCTCCTCCGCCAGCTCCCTCAGTACTCTCGGGTAGATCCCATCTGGCCCCATAGACTTGTAAGTGTCTAGGTGGCATAGCAGGTTGTTAACTGTTTCCTCTTGGATTATGGGGGGTTTATTCTGCTCCCTGCCCCTGTCTTCCAGCTCAGGGGGCTGAGTACCCTGAGGATAACTGCTCTGACTATTAAAGACTGACTGAGGCACCCACAAGCTTTTCCATCATTTTTCCCTGCAACTCCTGTTGAGGAGGGGGGTGAGAGCGCCTGGGTGCACATCTGGCAACCAGCCAAGGTCAACCTACCACAGTTATAAAATGTATTAAACACTCAATTCTCAAAAAACATGTAGAGTATTTAAAATCCAAATGTCAACACTTTCCAAAGAAGTAACATCTTAAAATATTATTTTTCTTCTTTAAACCCATAGAATGGCAAAAACATTTCTCTACTTTATCATTCTTTAAATGTTCCTAGAAAACTTCACAGAAAATGTAATTCTGTTGGGTCTGTTCTTTCAGATCAAAGAATCCTTTCCTCTGAACAGTTCTAATACCATTCATTCTCTATTTTCTAAAGCTTCCCCAGGGAATCCATGAGTACTGGCAACAGTTGGGGCATGGATATGGCAGGTAGGAGGGTGTTAAAAGACATACTTACCCGGCCGAGCAGCCTCCTGTGGCCTGTAGTGTGTGCTCACTGTGGCCTGAGCCTACTATAACCCAATCTTTCCTGGGTAAACTGAAACAAGCATCCACCCCCTTTAGATCTTCTTCAGTCAATCCATATTTATACTACTTTTATAGATTGACTCAGGGCCAGAGGTGATCTCAAATCTCTCCTGCTCCTGTCTAAAATAAAAGACCTGGGAATCTTTACCTAAAATCCTCTTAGGGAGTAGTCCATTGAAATAATCAGGCTTAGGGGTGCTGAGAATGTCATTAAAATAATGCCTAACAGGAGGGTGGCAGAACTGCTTTTTCTTTATCAGCAACAGCCTCTCTTCAGTCCTGGTCTTTGTTTGGTGCAGATGCTATCACCAGGATGTCTAACAAGACAGAATACTTCTCCCAAAGCAGCAAGCACCTGGAATATCTAGACAACAGCACTGCACCTAAAAGTGAACAGATGCAACCTAAGAAGACAGTGGTAGCATGCTTCCTGGAAAATACATCACTGCTGCAATCACTCTACACATGCCTTTAGAGGCAGTTTATATTTATGGGAAATTTCTGTAAAGCTTAGCAGAGAACACAAATCTCTCCTGAGACTTTTAACACTCTATAAATTTTTATAATAAAGAATTACAAGCACAGGATTTTTGAAAGAATATAATCCTCTATGTAAGGGAAATGGTATTTCAGTAAATTTATGCTGTTTCACCCTTGTTAAATTCTGTGGACTTTTCCATAAATTTGTCTGGTCTACAAGTAGGAGCTCTGTATTGAGGTAATAAATGGAAGAACAACTTTAGAATAGCTTCAGCTACTAGCCATATATACATATATATATATAATCCACGTGTTTGATATTATAGCAGCACCAGTACATCTAATAGTCTCGATAGTTTCTATCTCTTACAAGAAATAATAACTTTCTGTTGTGCAGAGAAAATCAGTACCTGCATAGCATATCAGCAGCATTGTGATGGCTCACTACACAGTTTGAAAATGCTTCAGCTTTACCATTTCATCACGTTGCTTCCACAAACTGATCAACACCACTTTCACCTTCTCTGAATTGAATTTTTTTTAATCTATATTCTGCCAAGAGTTACAGTGATGGGAAAAATTTCTGAATGCATCTTGTTTGTGTTTGTTCTAGAAGATGGATCACTATGAGTGATTATAAAGTGGAAAAGGTAAACAAGAGGTCTACACTGACTACGGAAAAAAACAGCTTTTTATCTCTATCAGTTACAGAGGAAATTATTAAGGAACTAAGAAAAATAAAAAATAGCTTTTGTTTTTAAAGGTTTCAAATGTCATTTATTGTGGCTAAAATACTATATAGCAATGCAGCATCTGTATATTCTTGATTTGCCATCCTGGAGCAGAGGTGCCAAACAAAAATTAAAAATCTTTCTTGAGTTATTTTGGATCCTTTCAAGCCAAATTCTTATGAAGTTTTTGAAAGAAATCTGACTTTTTTCTTTTCCTTGCTAATGGAAAGGAACATTTCCATAATGTTTCCATAATGGTGATGTCTATGTTATATTATTTGTTCAAATTCAATCCTTCTGCCTTACTATTCTCCTATTAAGGCGAGAAATTGACAGAGAGTTTAAAACTCTGTATTATTTCCTTTGAAGGCTTTATTTCCTGAGTTTTTTGCTTTCTTTGACAAAATGCATTATTTTTTTTCTCTGATTAAATGTTTTATTATTTTGCTGACTGTTAAAAGTTATTTTGTACTATACCTTCATAGTACAAACATGAGCATTCATATGACCGCTTCTACGCTTACTGTATAGTCTACAAGTGCCCTTAAATGGAGGGAAGTGGAATCAGTGACCTTGAAGGGTCACTTCAGTCCTAGGTTTTTAATTTTGTTCCTTCCAGTTCTGAAAAACAGAACAAAAAAAAAGAGCTAATGTAACTGTACATATATTTTTGTTGAAAGTGGTAACCGGCACAGTCAGGTCAAGGAAGGAATCAGAAATGCTGACAAACTGACCTGAGGAGCCAGCAGAGGTGGGACGGGACTGGGAATGTCCCTGCACAGTGACAGGACTGAAGCAGCAGAAGCACAGCACCAGCAGGACATTAGGAAGGCAGGGAGAGGGTGAGAATCAGCAACACGAGTTGAAAGGGTATTGTATTATCAGTCTTTGTCCATGTTGCAGCGTTGACTCATGCCTGCAGTCCCTCATACATCCAGGATACTTGCAAACAGTTGATTGCCCTTGATATTGTACCTTGATGCAGAGATTCCCCATATAAATACAGGATGGCTGTGTTATGCTAAGTACAGCTGAAAAATAACCTTCTGAGTTAGACTACTTTATTGTCTCATCAGCATTCAGTACCATAGTGGCAGCTCAGAGTAGATGAAAACCAAACAGAGGAACAAAGAGGTTTAGAAGAGTAGATAAAAGGAGAGCAATGAAAGGAAAAACATGGCACTTAATGTGCTCAGGGAAAGGTAGAGGGCAGTGGCAGAGCCTGAGGCTCTGTACTCATCTGGATCTTCCTTCCAGTGCCATATGTATTACAGATGAGCATATAATGTGGAGATCAATTTTTTATTGATAGTGGATGAACACAGAGGTCTTTTTCTGTCTCTGATATCTGAAGTGCTATAATCATACTGTAACAGGAGTAACAGAGCTTTCTTGAAAATTTATGTTTCTTCCTGGTTTAAGGTATTTTTGGAAATGGGATGTCATAACATAACTCAACTCAGTTACTTTATTTGGACATAACTGAGTAACTGGCCAAGAAATTACAATATAGCAAAATTTGTACTTGAGTATGATGACTGTCACTCACAAATCTGACCAGTGGAAGATCGGGACCTCCCTTATCTGAACTTTTGGCAGAAGCATGCAAAGAAAATGGAAATACTGTATAAATGAATGGTGATTTCTCAAAAATGTTTTGTGTGTCATATTTTATGGGAAAGGAAAGCTTGCATTTACAGACTTTTTTAAAAAAAATTAACTGAATTTGATAGTTAAATAATTTGGGTTTCTATACAAGTAGAAGATGAGGAAAACCACTTGCATTTCATAGGGCAAAAACTTCTGTATTAGACTTTATAATGCGTCTGAAAGCTTCAGAGGTTTAGTTTGAAGGCTGGTTTTCTACATGTCTGAACTGACTTATATGCATACAGCAGTTTGATATACATCCTCTGCAATATATATGTCTTACCTTATATTATTTAATAGGCAAGCAGGGTGTCAGCGTGATGGTGAAACCTGAAGATATCAAGGCTCTCAAGGCCTCTCATGGGTCAATGACTAGCACCAGTGCCTCCATGAGACAGTCTGAATACTGATCTTTTCCACAGGTTAGGTTTAGGAACAGTATCAAACAGGTGTGTTCAAGTCTATGAGGAGAGGAAATATTCCTGGAAACAACAATAGGCTGCAGGAAAGTGAGGTCATGGCACCGAGAGTGTGCCTTGGACCACAGGCCCTTGACTGAAATATCCTGGCATAGCACAGTCTCAGTAGCATAACTGATAATATAAAAAACAACGATACAATTTGGTCATGAGCAGCCTGCAAAGAAACTGAGCCCAGAATCAAGGTGAATGAAGCAAAAAGATGGTGGAGAGGATCATGGCAGGTAAGGTCATAGGTCAAGGTTTGCCTAACAAACAAACCAGTTCTTATGCTTTGTGCTTAAAAAAATGAGGGCCGTAAAAGAGCTGCTTTGATGGATTGCTCAGGGATCTTTCTCTAAAATAATTTTTTCCCCTTGCTAAATCATTTGCTCCTTAGTTTTACATCTCTCTCTTTCTCTTTTATAGAAAGTGTGAAGATGAGAGCTTGATCAAAAGATTTGAGTTGAAGCTTGCAGGTTTCTTTTCATAAGCTCCCATAGCAAATATTCAGCCCAGTTATCTAAAATGATTTATCTATCTATAAGTTTGGTTTGAAACACCATATATAGGACTTAACTATGTCAAATAATAAGGAAATGGAGGAAAAACATTTTTATTACAAGATTTGTTATTTAAATATTTAAATATTTAAAAACATAAAAGGCAAAACAGTGGTCCATATACTCCCACAAGATAATTCTGGGAGTTCTGAAGCAGGTGGTTATGGAATAACTTATTGATGGGCGAAACAAAAAAGTTTTCATCTATATGTGAATAAAAAGTTGACAGTTAGGTTGGCTTATGTCCATCTAGTGAAGGATGTCCCTGCCCATAGCAGGGTAGTTGGACTAGATGATCTTTAAAGGTCCCTTCCAACCCAAACAGCTCTGTGATTCTATGATTCTATATCTCTGTAGGATCATGTCCTACAAAAATATCTTGCAAAATAATAATAACTTTTTAAAAATTAAATATAGAAGGTAATTTAGAATGTGTTATTTCATGAGATAGAGTCTATATATTCTTATGTGATCATGGAATTTATTATAAGATAGTAATAATAAATGAAATGAGTGATATATTGATAACAAGCTGACATATTAATGCATGTAATTCTAATTCTTCAAACTATCAATAATATGACAAAAGCAAAACAAGAGAACTGCTTATCTTCTATATGGTAGCTTTTTAAACGTAACACCATTGTGGTTTTTTTCACCAAGACCATTCTAAACTCACGCTTCAATGATAACGTCTCAAAGTATTGCAAGTTTTGCTTCCAAGCTTCAAAGAATAGGTGGGCTGAAGAATGTGACAAAGTCTTTTTCTCAGTTTGCTTTACATTTTATGTCACGTTGTTCACACCACATGCTGTGCTATTACATGCTACAAATACTTGCAAACATCGGGGGAAAACGGCTTCATTGCCATAATCTGCAATACGTATGCCTTTGTGAGGACACTCTTCCGCCCATTTCTCTGAAGTTTTGTGTCACATCTTTACCCTGTGGTGGTCATCCAGATTCTTTGACTCAATCCAGCTGCCAATCTGTTTAGGGGTTTCTCACTGCAGTCCGTCTCTTTCTACCACCCTAACCCTCTGTTTGCATCTCTCGCTTTTCCTCAGCTGCTTCTATCACATTTACTAGTCACAGTGTCAATGTCCAACCAATTCCAAAGTTTCTTTCCTTCTGTTGTAATTTCTTTCCCATGCAGTTACAGCCCTCTTTCTCACTCAGTCCTAGCTCCTATACACCCACTTTCTGTAGACTTCATGTCCTAATCTTTTTTTTTTTTTTTCCTCCCACACTCTGAATTTTTGCCCTCTGTTTTTTTCTGTCAAACTGGTAAGTGGTCACCAAGAGCACAGGAAAGACAGGGTCCCAGAGCCATACTTTACCTTCAAAGAGCTTGATGAAGAACTTTCAGCAAAGCTCTCCCATGCTCTTTGCTTTCAGTAGGCTCCTGTCAGTTTGTTTTCTGTGGATGACGTATGCCTTGTGCTTCTGTTCAGCACTAGAAATGCAAAGAAACTCAAATGTGCTGCACAAGAAGAGTTTTTATGCTCTAGTTAAGTCTTACTGCCTAGGTGCACATTGTGATTATTCAGATATTTATGAAGTGAGCAAATTAAGGTAGTTTTTTACAGGTTCAGTAAAGAACGTTCACAAGAACAGCCAAACCATCAAAACAAAAGGTTGCAAGAATATTAGAATCTAATTTCACCCATGATTTTTTTTTTTGTTATTTTACGTTATTATCTGAAATAAAGGAACTTTTGGCTGAAATAATAAATTAGAAAAATCAACTAAAAATATTAACGGAGATGATGTAACTATAACTAGTATTTCAGTCCTGTGCAAACTGACCAAACTCCCACACCTTCTCCAAACACTGCCTTCATGCAGTAAGCAATCCTTCATCTGAGTTCCTTGCAAGTTATTATGGACTTACTTGTAATAAGTGTTTCAGTCCAGGTTTGGTTTTTTGTTGTTATTATTTCTTCTTTTTTTTCCCCCTCCTAAAAAAAATTACATTTTCAAAGTAACTTTTTAATCAATACAATATTAATGGGGAAAAATAAAGAAGTAAGAAGTAGCTGTTCTTTTTCATGTTAATGAGTACTTGTTTTAAATAAGTTAGTCAGTCTAATCACTTTCTTCCAGTACATTTTTTCATTAATTGTCAATATGATATCAGGTTAGAGAAAGGGACATGAACAAAATGAAAAAATATCAGAGAAAGAAGACAACCAGAGGGTGACAGAGAAGCAAAATGATCTGACCTAAATTGTTGACAAGTGCCACCAAGTTAGAGGTTATGGTTTGAATACTTTCCTCCATTAAAAAAAGAAGCATTTCTGCAATTTGTAGGGACCAAAGGTCTCATTGATTTCAACTGGAGGCTTCATATTTTCTTTAGGGGCACTAGCATTCAGTTAATGCTAAGATTAATATATATATTGTATATACATGATAAGGACATTTTGCTAATTACAGGAATTTCTCTCATTTTGAGTGTGACCCAGTACAGTGTGACCCCTAAATTGACACAGTGTAGTTTTTCACAATTTGACTATAACTAGAAGATTCTATTTCCTGGCTTAAGAATCTGTTGGACTTACTTTTATGAAGTACAGGTACATAAACTGCGTATTTCACCATCAAAGCTGATCTTAAATGTCACTGTTTTTCCATCTTGAATGCCTCTTTATTTTTCCTCTTTGCATAACAGAGAGTTCTAAAAGCTAGGAAAAAAAAGTTATTTCTCATAGTAATAAAAAAACCCCAAACACCAGTGCTATCAGGGATTTCTAAATATGATAATATTTTAGTAAAGGTATTTGAAAGCCTATGTAGTTTCAGTTCCTATATGCCTATCTGTCTAGGTTAAATAACTTGCAAAATGCTAATTTTGAACTGAAGGACAGGCAAGCAACAAAATTCACTCTGTTATTCTTACCAGATTTCACATCTATCAAATAAAATGTAATTTTATATTCCAAGAAGCAGGTCTTCAAAATGGTGTACAGGGAGCTACACAAACAAATCTTTTTAATGTCAACGTGACTTGAGCACATAACTTCCCAAGAGGGACCTGTGAAAGGTACCCCTCATCATCTCTAAATGTATTTGAGTCAAAAGGAGATCCCAGAAGGATAGGAGTACTTTTTTTTTTGTTATGTTAATGAAATACTTGTAGCTCTAGCAATTTGTTTTTAACTACTAATCTACCAAAACAAGGTAAAACATAGTAAGAATGAAGGAAGGAAGCAGTTATTTTAGTGAGGACAAAGGAAAGATATTTCATAACTATCTAAAAAGATTATGACCTTTATATATCTAGTCTTGAAAACATCTTTTATTATGATAAGTTAGCACTAGCTGGTACTGTTCTTTTTGCTCTGTATGAAACAATCTTTAAAATTCTTAAATGCTGTATTGTCAGTTTTATATAGAGGTTGTTTAAAATACAGGCTATACATGTTAAGAGAAGGGTTAGTTTGGGTTTATTCTGTATGTTTCAAGATGGAGATGACCTTCTGCATCCAATTAGGAGATTTTCTGTGGCTTCTGTTCCAGGACACTGTTTATAAATAAGCAAATTAAATAGCAAGGCACATTAGTGAAGAGACTGAAGAAATGATTTCATATTAAAAAAAAAAAAGTTTGGAGATAATTTTATAAAAGTATTTCAAAATAAACAACAATTAAAAATGATACTCAGAATCTGTCTCAGACTAAAAAACATGATGATAAAGGTGTAGACAGTCAAAAAAAAAGTAAGAAAATGCAAAATCCATCACATACAATACTTGTTCAGTGGATTCAGTGGAATAAGCCACAATTAGAAGCAGTGAAAAAACATTGTCGTGTTTTAACCTGGCAGGCAGCCAAATACCACGCTTGCTCACTCCCCCGCCCCCGGTGGGGTGGGGAGAGAATCAGAAGGATAAGAGTGAGAAAAACTTGTGGGTTGAGATAAAGACAGTTTAATAGAACAGAAAAGGGAAAATAATAATGATAAAGATAGAATATACAAAATGAGTGATGCACANTGCAGAGGCTAGTTGTCCTTGACAAGGTACTTAGCAACAACTGAAAACATCAGTGTGTTATCAACGTTCTCCTCATACTAAAGCCAAAACACAGCACTAGGAAGAAATTTAACTCTATCCCAGCTGAAACCAGGACAAACATATGATGAAATGACTGTTTATGGTGGTTGAATGGAGAGCTATGGATATTATTTATCTTAATTTTAGTGAGCCTTCGAACACAGTCTCCTAAAACATCCTTACAGACAACCTGATGAAGTATAGGTTAGATAAGCAGACAGTGAAGTGGATTGAAAACTGGCTAAACTGCCAGGCTTAACTGATTGTGATGAGCACTAGTCGGAGGCCAGTCAGAAATGGTATACCACAGGGTTCAATGCTGGTGCCAACACTGTTCAATATCTTCATTAATGACCTGCCTGGGTCATCTACCTGATGGGACAGGGCATCCTTAGCAAGTTCACAGGTGATGCAAAGCTGGGAGGAGTGGCTGATACATTAGATGGTTGTGCTGCTGTTCAGTGGGACCTTGACAGGCTGGAGAACTGGGCTGAGAGGAACCTTATGAAGTTCAGCAAAAGAAAATGCAAAGTCCTGCACCTGGGAGGAACAACCCTATGCACCGGTACGTGCTGGGGACAGACCAGCTGGAAAGCAGCTTTGCAGAAAATGCCCTGGGGATCCTGGTTGACACCAAGTTGACCATGAGCCAGCAATGTGCCCTTGCAGCAAAGACGACTAATGGTATCCTGGGATACTGGCTATCACCAGCAGGTAGAGGGAGGTGATCCTTCCTCTCTGCTAAGTCCGGGTGAGACACACCCGGAGTACTGTGTCCAGTTCTGGGCTCCCAAGTACAGGAGACACATGAGCATACAGGAGTGAAGCCAATGAACGGCCACAAAGATGATCTGGAGCATCTGACATACAAGGAGAAGCCGAGAGACCTGGCACTGTTTTGTTTCAAGAAATGAGAGTCTTAGTTGCAAGTTCAGTTTCATTCTGTGGGATGAGGGTGGCAGGAGAATCTTACCAATATGTGTAAATGCCTGACTGGGGAAGTAAAGAAGAGGAAGCCAGTTTCTTCTCAGTGGTATCCAGTGAAAGAACAAGAGGCAATGGGCTCGCAAAAGTTGAAATACTATTGATTTAAGAATATCATATGGATATGTGATCCATAAGAGCTTCTGCTTTATGCATGTAGGTTTCCTCACAGAAAATCTGTGACTGCAGACCAGGGAAAGATGGTCTGATCTATCTTGCATTTCAGCAGGGTAGGTAACAAATAGGATGGGGCTTCACTTACCATTAACAATTTGAAAAGGAGAGAAAGGAAGGAATAGAAATGAAGGAAAAGAAGGAATATCTTTTGCTTCTTCTGGGCATTAGAGAAAACTAGTGAGAAATATCAAGCTTCAAACTTCCAAAGCCACTATGCACTGACACTCTCATGAAAATATAAGATCAGGTTGCTTGCTAAGAAAAACGAACAAACAAAGAATATCAACTCACATACTCAGTTTGAGCAGATGCTACAAATAATGCATGTATTTTTAAGCAAAGATTTAACAATATATGTGGGCCAATGTAGGATCTTTCCTAACTGCTGTTTCTTAAGTTACTGCAGTAAAGGTAAACAGTTAATTAAAAAGAATGCTAAGGTGAAATATTATTGCCTACCCTCATTAGGGATTGCCAGAATGGTATGTTTGTTGCTTGATCATTTTAATGTTGTTAAGTCTTACTGTTTCCAAGCATATGCTGCTAATACACATGTATGTTCATGCATATTCTTGTGAGTTTATGTTCAAGTGTTGTAAAACTGTGTTCAGACTACAGCCTTTTAATTGTATTTCGCTGGCACACACTGGTATGCTGTAGGCAACCCTGCACAGTAATGGTATAATACATCACCCCCCCCCCCAAAAAAAAAAAAAATCCTAGACGTTAAACCTGTTACAAGGTCATACTGACCTAAGAAGACAGAGACAGTGATAGTTTGTTACTCCATGCAGGCAAAACATAGTGGTAACTGTACTTAAGCTGAAGAAATAAATGACTACAAAGGCCTGCTATTTTGACTGAACAAACTGAGATATCTCCACAGATAGTTTGAAAAGACTTTAATCAACTCCATTTTCTGCTATTTTTAATTAATTAATTATGGCTATAATAAATTATTGTGTGTTACCTGAATTTTATATAGGCTAGTTGGATAACCATTTTAAGTGTGACTCATCTTCAGAATCAGAGATGGCATTCACTAAAACACAGCATAAATTGTAGTTGGCCTGAAATTTAATATAATCACAATATAATGAAGTTTTTCTATGGATGAGATAAAGTAAAGTGAATGATGACATTTTTATCTGTCATAAATATATGTTCAATTTTTATTTAAGTTATCTACAGGCTGGCAGAATAGTTGTGAAATATCAGGCAGGCTAATAAAATAAAAGTTTGGAGATCAAGAGTAAAATAAATAAATAAGTAATATGGCTATGTTTCATTGTTCCTGTGATTGAATTTTCTCATTTGAAATGTCAGGAGACTAAACCATTTTCTTTATTTAGAATGTGCATCACTTAATTAAATTTGTACTATACTGTAGAATCAAAACCCATCACTGTTCCATTGCGAGAAATTGTATTTGGGTTATAAGCAACATAGAAAAGAAAATATTGCAACTTAGTGACAAGTTTATAAGACCTAATGTTTTTCTGGTTTAATGAACTGTCGTCTTGAAAGCTTCAACCCCACTTTTCACTGGAAAGTAGTAAGCATTGCTGTACAGTAACTGCCAGCAAAGAATGTGCATAAGCCCATGTCACATCTATGTTTGTGTCCTTGAATATACTAAAAATTACAGTTGAAAAGCATTAGTATACCTTACAGATTACTGAAAGAAAGTTGTATAATAGGTACATCACCAAATATGGTTCTAATTTAAATAGGTATCAATTGTCAAGAAAACATAATCTTATCTTAATTCAACTGAAAGCAGTATTTTCTTTCATTACTGTAGCTATCATGTGTGAGACACCATCATATAATTTTATCATCTCAGTTATTGCCATGCATTTATCTCATTAGTTAATGACAAAGCATGGTGTAATAACAACTTGTAGAGACTGATGGGACCCATTATCATAGAATCATAGATTCATAGAATAGTTTGCATTGGAAGGGACCTTTAAAGGTCATCTAGTCCAACCCCCCTGCAATAAGCAGGGACATCTTCAACTAGATCAGGTTGCTCAGATCCCTGTCCAACTTGACCTTGAATGTTTCCAGGGATGGGGCATCTACCACCTCTCTGGGCAACCTGTTCCTCATTGTAAAATATTTCTTCCTTACATCTAGTCTAAACCTACCCTCTTTTAGTTTAAAACCATTCCCCCTTGTCCTGTCGCAACAGGCCCTGATAAAAAGTTTGTCCCCATCTGTCTTATAAGTCCCCTTTAAATATTGAAATGTTGCAATAAGGTGTCCCCAAAGCCTTCTCTTGTCCAGGCTGAATAACCCCAACTCTCTCAGCCTTTCTTCATAGGAGAGGCGTTCCATCTCCCTGATCATTTTTGTGGGCCTTCTCTGGACCTGCTCCAACAGGTCCATGTCTGTCCTGTGCTGAGGGCTCCAGAGCTGGACGCAGAACTGCAGGTGGGGTCTCACCAGAGCAGAGTAGAGGGGCAGAATCACTGGCCTTGACCTGCTGGCCACGCTGCTTTTGATGCAGCCAAGGATACAGTTGGCCTTCTGGGCTGCGAGCGCACATTGTTGGCTCATGTCCAGCTTTTCATCCACCAGTACCCCCAAGTCCTTCTCATCAGGGCTGCTCTCAATCCCTTCATACCCCATTCTGTATTGATACCAGGGGTTGCCCTGACCCAGGTGCAGGACCCTGCACCTTGTACAACATCAGGAATATTCTAAACAAGATTAAGCAGCTTATTTTTCTAGTTTAGAGGGTGGTTGCATATATTGCTTTGCAAAAATATTTTTGTTATTGTGGTGCTCGTGGTTTAAGTCAGCTGTAGCAGAACTATGTTTTCAGTGGATTTGCTATAAGGAGGAAACCTTTTGTTTAGTGTTTTGCTTCCTGAGAGAAGGATATTACATGCTGGATAATATCCAGTAGGTGAACCAAGCTACCAAAGCAGGCATTCTTCCACTCCTTGAAATTTCCTTGAAATGGAAAACATAATAATCTAAATCCTGAAGTAGCCTGAGTCTGTTGCTTCATAGAAAACCATTTTTCACAAAGAAAAACAGTACATCCAATTGCAGTGCTCCTGCAGGTGAAGAGATTATTTTTTCCGTTGACATATGTGAAAATCAGAAACTATTTTCTTAGACTACGTATTTTTTGGTAATGTTAGTAAAGAATCTTGCCCAAATTGTGGTTAGTAAAGGATCTTGCCTCTATCATTAAAAAAATATTTTGGTGGCTTCTTTTTCAGGTGCTTTCCCTTCCATTTTCATGTGTTAAATGATCCTGAAAAAAATCAATATTTCAAATAATACTGTTTTAGATTAACATTTGTTTAACTTTGCTAATTAAATAGTATTTTGCAGTGAATCACAGCTTTAAAGCTAAAATAATAAGAAATATTTCTAAATGTGAGCATACTCAGGATTTAATGATTCAAAGATGTGTATTTAACAAGTTTATATAATGCTGGCTATGAATGATTTAATCTGCAGCTTCTTATTTAGAATACATGCTTATTTCAAATGTGTTTGTGTATATGTAGAATCATGGCCTTCAGCCATGAGTCATTCCATTAACTGTTTTTGTTGTGTCTCTCATGTTGTTTCATATAGATTCATGCCTTCAATATGGAAAAGAGAAGAAACAACCTGAGGCATATCCCATTGTTTCTAAATTGTTTATTTTGAAGCTAACTTTAAAAAAACTCAGATACTTTGCATATATCCATCACTATTTAAAAATCCAAAAGTCATGGCAAGAAAAGTCTGAAGAACTAGCTATTATGACTCTTTACAATGATGGCATTTATTCTTTTTCAGATAGCAAACTTATTTTATGAGTTTCAGGCTAAACTGGGACACAATTGTGACACAAATTATTTGTTTTTCATGTAGGCAGCCACAGATTTTTTATACTTCATTATGTTATCTTTGCAAGTAGAATTTTTTTTTTTTTAAAGAATTCTATATTTATGACAAGTTCAGAAAAAAATTATGCTGTAGTATAACTTCTGCTATTAATCATTCTTATTTAGCACTCTGGTTAAAGGACTTATTCCAATCTGATAAACAAAATTGATTCATGCTTATGAATTAATTCCTGATTTTTTTTCCAAGTTGAGACACAGTTCAGTCCACTGTCTCACGTCTTTCTTGATCTTTCTCACTTTCTATTCCATGCCTCCTTGAAAGATTTTCTTCCTGGGGTGGGTTGACCTGGGCTGGCTGCCAGACCCCCACTCAACTGCTCTCTCACTTCCTTCCTCCTTAGGACAGGGGGAGAAAATAAGATGAAAAATCTTACAGGTTGAGATAAGGACAGGGAGATGGCTTACCAATTACCGTCACATGCAAAACAGACTGGACTTAGGGAAATTAATTTAATTTATTCCCAATTAAAGATAGAGTAGGATGATAAGAAAGAGAGACAAAACTAAAAACACTTTCCCCCCATCCCCATGCTTCCCAGGCTCAACTTCATTCCTTCAATCCCAACTCTTCTGTCTCCTCCCCCTGCGTGGCACAGGAGGATAGGGAATGGAGGTTGTGGTCAGTCCATAAAGCTTCATTTCTGCCACTCATTCCTCCTCACGCTGCTCCCCTACTTCAGCATGGGATCCCTCCCACCTGACAAAGTCCTTCATGAACTGCTCCAGCATGGGCCCTTTCCATGGGATATAGTCCTTCAGGAACATACTCCTCCAGCGTGTGTCGCCCATGGGCCACAGATCCTGCCCAAAAAACTGATCATAGAATCATAGAATCATAGAATCATTAATGTTGGAAAAGACCTCTAAGGTCATCGAGTCCAACCATCAACCCAACACCCCCTATGCCTACTAAACCATGTCCTTGAGCACCTCATGTATACGTCTTTTAAATACCTCCAGGGATGGTGATTCCACCACTTCCCTGGGCAGCCTGTTCCATGCCCTGACCACTCTTTCAGTAAAGAATTTTTTCCTAACGTCCAGCCTAAACCTCCCTTGGCGCAACTTGAGGCCATTTCCTCTCGTCCTATTGCTGGTTACTTGGGAGAAGAGACCAACCCCCACCTCACTACAACCTCCCTTCAGATAGTTGTAGAGCGCGATGATCCTATGTAGGTTACTCTTGATGGACCACAGCTCCTGCCAGAAGCCTGCTCCAGCGTGGGCTCTTCATGGGCTGCAGCTTCCTTCAGGACACACCCACCCGCTGTGGTGTGGGGTCCTCCATGGGCTGCAGGGGGTCAGCCTGCCTCGCCATGGTCTTCACCTTAGGCTGCAGGGGAATCTCTGCTTTGGCACCTGGAGCACTTCCCCCTCCCCCTTCTTCACTGACCTTGGTGTCTGCAGAGTTGTTTCTTTCACACTTTTCTCGCTCCTCTCTCTGACAGCTGTTGCACAGTGTGTTTTAACCTTTCTTACAGAGGCACCACCAGCTTGCCTGATGATCCTATGTTGGGTCCATTTTGGAGCTGGATGGAACCGGCTGTGCCTGACACAGCCCCTGGACTCTCATCACAGAGGTCACCCATGCAGCCTCATCCCACTACCAGAACTTTGCCATGTAAATCCAATATACTTCCATAGTCAGCCTTTCTTTTCTAACTGAATGATCAAAACAGTTCTCTTAACTTATTTAGACGTTTTGGCATGATTTTGTATCCAACCAGTTTTCTCCACGTTCAGTTATTAGAGTTTACTAAACTGTATTGCATTGAACTTTTGTTTTGGAGTAGCTACTGAAGTACTTTGATTTTTATTATAAATATAAAAAGCCATAGGGTCCTTTCACTGGGATCTAGATACTCCTTAGAGTGGGGAATTCCATGATCACCAGGCTATAGTGCCATTCTTTCTTAGCTTTTGGCTATTTAATAATTCATTTAAAGGTTACATGTTTTAGCAATGGAGGTGGATGTGCAAGAACTGCAGTCTAAATAAGGTTTTCCTGAAAGAAAAGGCAATATGGATTCTAGGTTTCCCCAGAAAAAATATTCTTTGATCTTCTCTCCAATGACTTTCTCATTACAGTTTGCTTCACTGAACTCTGAAAAAGTTTGAAGTCTAATGTTCCCACTGAGCATGAACACGGTGAGTACTTTGCTCTCTCTGAAACATTTGATTACAAGGCTCACACATGCTTTCTGCCACACAGACAGCTCATGTACTCTAATTCTTCTCTTCTGTCCCAGCCCACTAGGCAATAACTGTGTTTAATCAATGGGTGCCATATGAGGTCTTCCTAAGTTCTTCTTTCACCATTTAGAGGAATTTAACACTAAATGTAGTTAGGTGGTAATAATGCACCAAGTAAGAGTACGTAGAAAATACAACTTGGTGTATAATGATGAAAGAAATTCACTGATATAAGTGATACACAATTAAAATGATGGATAAATTCTACTATGTACATTTTATGAGATGTGGGTAAATTATAAATAAACCACAGGAGTGTAAAGTTTAATTAGGTTTTCTCATTTTTCCAAGGAAGAAGGTGACACACTTCCATATTCACATATGCTTTCACACTGTTATATCTCTGGAGAGCTAAAGAAAGTGTGTGCGCTCTCTCTCTCTCCCCTGTTTCCCTCTACACTGTTTCTCACTTTTATATAATGCTACTAAACCATATTACATTACTGCCCACAGAAATTCTCTTTTGGGAAAAGGACAAAGTGGAGAACAAACCATACCTGACAAATACAAGTCACACTGCCTAATGCCCTTAGTTGGGTACCATAGTGTTGAGATTGATATAAGTAATTACATGTACAGTATGTGAGTGTATTGTGACTCAGTGCTGAGATGCCCACTGAGATCAACTGTACATAATATTTAACTAACAGGTTTCAGATCTGGATGACTGCATGTTCCTTCCTCTCTCCAGTGAGCCAGGGGTTAAATCTGCCTAGATAGATAAACCACCAAAAATTGTTGCCAGTGTTGCAACATCCTTTGTGTCTTTAATAATACTTGTGTATATGGATGTTTTTTGTGTGTAAATATGTGTATAGGGATTTAGGTTGTATTTGGACAGAACTACAGCAAAAATTATTTATGTTCACCTCAGGTTTGTGTCTAATTTATAGAGTTACTTAAATATGTCTGTCTCTCTAAATGAGGGAGTTAAATAAAGCATTATTTGCTCTATGTTAAGAAAGCAAATTTCTCCTAAAGATGAAAATAGCAGAACAAGTCAAAAAGGGGCAGGATGAGAATTGTGAATATAAACTTCTAGACTCTAACTTATCCCACTTCAGGCACTTATATCCTATTTTGTGTGCAAGCCTCAGATTTCTTTGAAAATCCTGGTCCTGCTATTTTACATTTTTTACATTTCAAGCCTGAGGTGGTATTGGTGCCAAACCTATGGCAAGCTTTAAAAATGTTTGTGACATTTTGAACATCACTGTCACAGCTGTCTGATCTAATTAGATGTTAAGCTCTTCAGGGCAAAGACTGCACTTAACCATGCACCCAGTACAATGGGTTTTCCAATCTTAGCTTGGGTTCGTAGACAATGCAATAATAAAAATGATTAAAAGGGATAGAAGGTTTAAATAATGCTGATGACATGGCTTTGATGACCTCCCTGGGGAGATTATTCATCACAGTCTAATGAGATCATTAGGAGGAAAAGTCTTCTGCTTCAGTATACAGCCAACATAATTTTGGCTGAATGAATGCAAAGTCCAAGTGGCTGTAAACTGCAATGCTGCTGCTGTGGGGACTGTGGGGTGAGAAGATTCATAAAGGAAGCTGGATCTTTGTGTTTTGTTTAAGTAAATCTTCCAGTTAACTGAAGAATAAAAGAATGACAGATGGGGAGATGGGGTATGTTAAATAAATAATAATAATAAAAAAGACCAAGCCCTAAGTCTCAGAAAAAACAGACCTTACGAAAGTTTAGTAATCAAACTGCTAATTTGAGAGTGTAGTAATACTCTGTAATATGTTATTTTGACTTGTGACATCAACGTGTAGCTCAAACTGATAACTGTTATCTAAGAGATACATTTCCTGTGAAATTTCTATGCAAGTGTTCCTGGCAGTGGTCATCGTTCAGTGAGTGATGGTTTTCCCTGTGAGTCAGTATTGAATGGACACCTAAGTTTGGGGAGAGGAAGACACATAGCTGGTGTAAGTAACCTCACAGAGATAAAATTATAAAATTAATACCCTATTGATCTCTTATGCTCATTGGAAATGCTAACATTTATTTATTACTAAATAATAATTGTGTACTCTGCCCAAACCAAAGTTTGTTTTTCACAATTTACACAGCTTTTTTCATTAAAATGGTAGAAAGCATTGTCTTAATCTGTTAAATCATAGCTATATTTCGTCACAGAGGTACAATGACTAGTTTTCAATAGGGGGCAATGTGGCTCTACATATAACATCATTCTTCTGCTTTACTAGTTAATAAGAATTCTCATATAGATTTAAATGAATATTTTGTTTCAGAAACCTTTAATAAAATGTAATAATCAGAGTTTGGGATATCAAGTTTATTTTAAATGGGAATCATAACCAGTGAACTAAAGTCTTTGGTCTGAATGCAATAAATTCTTTTTAAAATTATTATTTTTTTTTAAAATGGGAAGTTTCTTTGAGTAACGCCCGAGTAATGATTGTGGAACTGGGCCTGATGCTTATCTAAAAAAAAAATCAAGATGATATGCAATGGTATTTAAAAGAAATAACAAGATAGACAGACAGAAAGATGAAATTATTCCATTTCACATGTTAGTCAGACTGTGAACATTAAGTTTAATTACTTCAATTTTCCTTCCAATCTTTAGATTCTAGAGATAGATATATTAAAACTGCATGGATTTGGAAGTATTTCTTGTCTTTCTTCAATTCAGATGTTTTTAAACATAATTATGAAAACCAATCTTAGAGGTTTTAAAGCAAGAAATCGCAGAAAGAGACATTCTTCCTTTATGGAAAAAAATTATATATTATTATATATTAAAGATACATAGTATTCAGAATTACTTTCTTTTTTTTTTCAGTGGTACAACTTACTTCTTGAAAGAAGGACCCGAAGTTCACTGGATTGATGTGGTAACATGTGAAGTTACATTTTCACACACAGAACAATAACTAGTTGCAGTTGGAATGACCTTTCTTTTAGAAATGAAAAATCAGGCAACACTATATTAATCTATCTTGTCTTTTCTGCAACAAGTTGAATGTAAAATGACATCTTCTGATGTAGCAAGAAGGGAGTCTTTCTTTACTTGAAAGGTTGGTAAATAGAAATTTAACCATAATAGAAAAAAGTTGCATATGCAGAAATAAACCTCGTAAAATTCAGAGGCCAACAGCTACAAGAAAAAGTAATCAGTAACTTTCACAGAGGAGGAAAATTCAGATAGATAGATATGTATCCAAAGAATGAAATCTAATCTAACGTGCGTCTAGCTGGTGGCCCGTGTGATTACGGATCCATGGTAAAGTCATTCCTGTTTGATAGGCAGAGCAGTTGTTGTGTACAGAAGTTGGACATAAAAGAAAAATGAAATAGTGTCTCTAGGGATATTTGATTGTAATTGAGTAATTCGTAAAGCAGAAAATCAGAAATATATCCAGATCATTTTGGTTCAAGAACTGTGCTAATAATCTTGCATGAATGTTGAGATTGTGTAAGAGCTTTCTGAAAATAGTCACAATTCTTTTCAGGAGTGAAAATGTCACTATTTCACACCAATGGTGGGATAGCCAAAAAAGTCCAATAAAATAAGGAAAGTAAAGTTTTTAGGTTAAGTCTTCCATAACAGGTATAACATAGTCTTGATCATTTTTGTATTGATGTTCAATATTTTAATTTCTGGTATTGAGGAAATGTCTCAACTACAAAAACATAGTAATTCCTTTTTATATTTGAATTGGGTTTCATGAATAGATTTCGACTATATTAATATTTTCATGTGTGGTTTATATGAAAGCTTTCAACATAATGGATACAAATGGCTACACAAGCGTAAACCAATTATATTTTTTTAATAACTTACCTAAGTCCTATTAGTTTCTTATGGCAGAAACAAATGTACGACCTTGGACAGAAATATGTGGTAGTTACATCTGAAATGAAAAAAGGTTTATGTTTTTGACTAACAGAAGCAATTAACCTGTTCATTTGAAATGTGTGTTGAGAAGATAACAATTAAGTATTAATACCAAAGTTCATTATAAGGTTGTTGTGCAGTGAGGCTGTGTTCATACCAGCAACAATTAAAATAAATATTCAGTAGCCAACACTATTTTAGGGATGGTGATACTGCAAAATACAGAGGTAGCAAAATAAGGTTATCAATAGAATTAGGTTAAAAAATATACTGCATTTTAATAAATAAAAATTATAAATACATAAGTGGGGTAGATAATTTCAGTAGATGAAAAGAACATGTTGAGGAACATTTAAAGAATAAACTGTCCCCACAAAGTGATATTATTAATGTCTGTTATATGTCTTATTCTTGACAAGCTGTAGAAGCTGTGAATATAATTACTACTGGAAATATTTTTGGTAATGTTAATATAATACTTGACATTAGTAATAAAATATGAAATTAATATATTTCTGTAACTGTTTGGAATTACTAAATTAAAGAACAGCAGCTTTAATTGATCTACTTTCATTTAACAGTCAACAAGAAGGAAGTATTTCTTTTACATGATAGGCCTTGAAATTTCTGAACAACCTTAGTGGACAACATTTCCATCACTATGTCTTTGGTCATTTGAAAAGATGAAAGAGTTCAGCATAAAAATGTTTTATCCTGTAATATTATTCCTGAAGCTTTTTTTTTTTCCTCAGTATTGAGGAATTTTGTCATCTTTATTCTGATTTAAAAATCTTCTGCTGAATGTAAATTGTATTCTCTGACCAGTCTGATTTATAAGAAAAATAGCTGAGATGAACACGTTAAAGGGAAAATGGAAACTAGCCTATTTTATTTTTATCAAATAACCATAACTTCTGCGACAGACATTTAATTTGGAAAAGTACACATGTAACAATATATATTACTCTTAGCAAACATTTTTTAGAGGTGTTTGCACATTTTATTTTGAATTTGTTGGTTGTCAAGGGAAATGCAAAAAATAAATATTTTTATCATTAAATGCTTTAGTGTGGGTGTCCTTGTAGGATACATTATGAGTATGGGTCAGTAGCCTCTCTAAATGGGAATGTCATGTTAAGAATACTTAAAAAGTAAAAAATTTAAACGTGGAGCATGTTGCATGCTGATGTTGTTACCTGCCTATATTTAGTAAAATAAGGACTGAAAAATCTAACATCAAAGAAAAGACACAGTTAGCCCTATAAGCATACTTTACTATAAAACTGAGATGTTTTCTAATTTATGACATTACAACTTCTTCTAACAGAACTTAGTCTGAATATCAACTGAACCAAAACTCTATTATTGTGATATTTCATAGACTAATTACTTATTTAACATACAACTTCTGTTAAACATGTCAGTTTATGCAAAATATTACGAACGAAAACAAGATGTATATGTTCCATAAGCATATCTTTTTCAGAATGAAGGGAAATATACTCCATTTTTTTAAAACTCACTAAAAATTAATGAAACCACCAAATATTAATGCCTGTTCATATGACAGAAGGGAATCCTTTGTCTGAACACAGCTGACATTGGTCCCTGCCTCTTGAGTACCTAAGAAAATATATCCACTAGATAACAGTGTATGTTGTGAGATTATTAGATTTTTTCACCCTGAAGTTAATTTGCTCTTCTTTACAGTAAAATATGAAAACAGTAAGTGAAACACACTTAGGTTTTTTTTTTGTTTGGGTTTTTTTTTGTTTTGTTTTGTTTTTTTTTACTTAAGCACTGTATGTGATCTTTTTCATCAGGGAATGAGACTGCCTCATACGTAGCAATGGATTTTTCTGACAGCCAGCTTAGGCTACAAATATGAAATGTTTAAACAGCAGGGACTGATGTTCTGAAATAGTCTATCAAGAAGTAGAAGACTGGAAAAATAATCCCAAACTCCCTTGATATGAAATTTTATTTCATTGCAGTTCATTTCATGAAGCGAATGATTTCTCATATTTGCCTGCAAAGACAGGGAACCTGGTGACAAAGTGATCTCTTCAAATATTAAATTCCTGAGGGAAATGAGAATTTTAAGCTTCTGGAGGAGACTTAAACACTTGTGAACCCAATGGCTTCTTCAAATGAGTTTCTGACCTTTACCACCATTTTGGTTGAAACATCTTTCTGAAAAAGTGTATTAGAAATTATACTTTTCAGAATAGACAGACAATGTGAAGTAAAAAGTGCAAAGGCTTAAGTACTAGCGAAGAGCAAGTGTATATGTCTGGAAAGTATGAATCTAGCGAACCACCAGAATGTACCATTGGGTAGCCAGAGCTGTAGAGCATTTCAAATAAACTGTTTATGGGTCTTGATTTTAATAGCTAACTTTATCAGTCAACCATTGAAATATGGAAATCTCAGAAAAGTAAAGATGATGTAAATAATCACTGGGGGCACATTTATGCTTATGAGAGTAGTTTCATTAATTTCAGTACAATGTAAATTCCAATGATTCAAATACTGTTATAACATGCTGAGGTGGTATTAGGTACTAACTAAAACTTCACATTAATTCAAAAATATATAGATACAAAGATTATAACTATTTCTTGTTTTTCTGGCAGTAAGAAATTAACTTGCATGTAAGAATCAAATCAATATTTCTTAAGGTGCTCAAAACTTCAAATATCAGAGTAAAATAAATGGAATATTTTTTTTTCTTTCTGTTTAAATTAATGTTTATTATTAGATATTAAAATAATATTATTTAAGTTTTATAATAGGAATAAAAGAGCTGTTCGTGAACTTCATACAGCAAGACTAAATGGGAAAACTGTTTTATGAATTATTTATAACTAAAATCTAGCTTGGGGATAAAAAACCAAGCTGAACAAATGTTGTGTTGAGAGTCAAATTATCCCTCAATATTAAAGTGATAGTTCAACTAGCTGTTAATTTTCACATTCAGTGAATCTCTCACATTTTTATAGCAGCATTTTCAGGACAGAGAATTTTAAAGAAACGTGTTTTGCTAGGGTCCTGAGTGCTCTTAGAAATATATATAATCACAGAGTTTCTTTTTCTGTCTCTGTATTTCTTACATGACACACAAAAATTTAGAGAAATATAATATTGAATGTTTATTCAATTACATCCAAAACAAGCACTATATATCTAAGTAATTCAAGGTGAATCCTATGTTTAGAAAACTTAAGTTAAAAAGAAGAAGTAAACAAGCTGGTCAGGCAACTAACTTGACTATACTTTCTACAGGCATGTTACAAAACCCTTTAGTCAGGATTAAAGCATTATGGTGTATTATGAGATTAAACTGATATTTTAAAACATTATTTTTTTCTGTTTCCTCATGTGACTTAAGTGAAAAAAGGTTAGACACCATGCTTGGCAATCTCCAAATCTGAAAGAATGACCTAAAAACTCAGGTAAGGGATCTTAAGCAACAATCATAATCCACTGAGGATTCAGTACATTTGGAAATGTGTATAGTCATTTATGCATTCTACTGTCATGCAAGAAATCCAATGAGTTTTCATATGGCCAAGCCTAAATCATGAGTTTGTTTTGTCTCAACATTTAGTGACAGGTTCATGATTTTACAAGCCCATTATCAAATCAGTCTGGGGAAAAGCAGGTCTAATATATCTGTGCATTACATCTATGTATTCATCTGAAATATCTTACACAATCAATTTCCAAGATGGATTATATACTATATAGACAAGTATTTAATTTTGTTCTGCACATGATGCTTGATTCTTTCATTCACTGCTCTCTCTTGTCATGTTTGCATGCATGACCATCCATCCCTGTTGTCCCCAGTCTCTATTAAATGAGAGTAAATATTCAGATAGTTTATATTTTTAAATACAACTTGGTTCTAATAACTTTTTCTATTCCAGTTTATCCATTTTTTACTATCTTCAGCTTCAGGGAGAGATCATTCCTTAAAGAGATACTACAAAGAAAGCCTTTGGAAAGAAATTGCCTTTGACTCATTTGTATTAAACAACAAAGTAAAGAACTATTTTAGAGTTTCTTTCATCTATGTCTTTGAATGATCCTTTTGAACAATCACTCATTAACCCTCAGCTTCTCCCACATATTTCTTACAAAGCTGTGAAAAAGATTTTATTGGTAGTTTTCACATTCTTCCTATATGTCTTTTGGCCTCACTTTTTACAGTTTTATTGTTAACTTGTCAGAATTCTTGTTCTTTTGTACATTATTTGGGCATGACTGCCACATCATACTTTTAATCATCTCCCTTATTTGTCTGTGTAACTATGAAAGCTTTTATTTTGTCCCTTTACTTTTCATCTGAACTTCTAATACGGTGTATCTAAAAAGATTCTCTCACACTTGAAAGCATTTTACCCTTTCTGCTGCTTGTAATTTTGCCTGTATAGCATTCATATCTTTAACTAAGTTCCCTTTCTGAATTAAATATGAATGCCGTTATTACCTGAGGTAGTACTAAGTCATCATGGTGTTACCTTACTACAAATGTTGACTAGTCTATATACCCCTCCAATCCTAAAACAGATACAAAATTAAATAGAGTACCCAAACTGTAAATTATTTTCCATAAAAATAGCCCAGAGTCAGTTTATTTTATATGTATGAAAAAGCTATGTTTTTGTAGTATATGTTTTGGGTTTTGTTTTTTTTGTTTGTTTGTTTGTTTGGTTGGTTGGTTGGTTTTTTTTTAGTGAAGGTGATTCAGGAGAAAAGGCAAAGGAAAGAGTGGGAATGGAAGGGAAGGGATGGGAAAGAGTTGGAATGGAATGGAAAGGAAGGGAAGCGAAGGGGGAAGAGAAGGGAAGGGAAGGGAAGGGGAGGGGAGGNGAGGGGGGGAGGGTGAGGGGGGGAAGGAGAAAGAAGGAGAAGAAGGAGAAGGAGAAGAAGGAGAAGGAGAAGGCTAATGTTGAGGTTCATTATTTCTTCAAAGCAGAATCTATCTGTTTTCTGTATTTCAAATCACTGTGATATTTTCAAACATCACTTATTGCTTGCAGTGAAGACAAACTTGTTTTCTCTTTCTTTTTCTGGGAAGCTTTTTATCCTAATAAGAAAAGGGAGGAAAAAAAATTAGAGAAAGCTGAACAGTTCTTTTTGCCTACACATACAAACTTGCTGCAGGAACTACAGCTCATTGATGTGCTTGCTTAGCACCCACACTCAGGATGGTGAGCTTCAGGAGAGCTGTGAATCTGTGCCTGTCCTTTCCCCATACTACCTCAGATTTTTCTGTATACTCTTTTTTCTGACAGATTAAGACACAGCAAACCCCATTTTGCACAGCTTGACTCACACAGGACTCCCATTACCTATTCTTGCATGTATGCTTTCCTTATTTAGTCTCTCTTTTTTCAGGAAACATCAGAGAAAATGACTCATGCACAGAAGGGGGCACCCATCCAGTTATTCTGGAGGGAACTGATAGACCCAATATGTTCTAAAAGATCAGCTCTGTAGCAGTGGCTTTAATTCAAGAATATAGTCACAACATGTGGGAAGAATCCTGACTCAGAAATTACTAATTTCAGAGCTATTAGTATGAATCATGCTGTCACCTCAATGCAGGAATTGTCATTCTAGTGCTGCACTCAGCATGCAGAAACAGAGTGGACTGTATTAATTTAGAAAAAATACCCTTTGCAGAGTGTGATTTTCATATATATCATAGACCAATAGGTGCCACCATTGCGCTGTGACAGTCATAGAAAGTCTGAAAGAATAAATAAGAGGAACTGCTTTGTTTTATAGTTCAGAAAATGCATTTTCTGAGGAAAAAAAGAGATTTTTTTTTCCCCTTGGAAAAAGCAATTTTGGGGATGTAATTTTATTGTTGGGCTTCTTATTCCTTTTTGTTTCCTTTCACTTCTTTCTTATATTTTCCCTCTTTGATTCATTTTAGTAAAAATGTTGCAAACTTGACATATCTTTGTAATTATTCGAAGCCTTTGATCACAAGTATCCAAATGAATTAAGCTTTAGTAAACTGTGTGGATGTGCCTTTTTGTCATTTTACTGCTGAGCAAAGAGTACAAAAGGATGACTTCATCTGATTAATTTCTCATTCCTTTGGTGACCTAAGTAGGGCTGCTCTCACAATTCTTTATTGGATTTTTATATATGGAAGTCACACTAGATATACCATTGCCAGTTACAGGGTATCATGGAAAATTCTGTTGAGAACAGAATGTTTTTGATGTTGGTGTTCCTTTGTTCCCAATGTAATAAATGGAAGCATGCTTTTTGGATGTATTATTGACTTCTCTGCCTATACTTGGGTATGTTTCAAAGCCTCTCAACACTACTGTTTCCTAGGTAAAAATTGAAGGAAACAGCACCCTTCTCAGTTAGATATTCTTGAACTTAATTATTGACCCATTTAGATTACTTTAAAGTGTACTATGTTAGATGCAATTTCTTTTCCTATTTATAGGCAACTGTAATAATGTGTCACTGAGAAATGGCAGACACACAAATACTTGCAAAGCCAATTTAGATGATAATAAGGAAAGTTTCCTACACTGTCCAACTTACGTGTCTGAACCCCAATATAGTTTCAGTCTCCACAATGAGAAGCAAAATCTATATCAATATCTTTTCAGTTCTTATCTTGCTGCTCAGAGTTCTAAATGAGTCAGCAATTATTGAAGGTTTGTGTATAAGTGAGATCGATGTAGAAAATGTGATAAAGCAACTTCACTTTGTAGTAATTATCAAATCATTTGCTGGCAGTAAATCAATACCAGTATGACCTGGATTACATCAAACAGCATAAAGATGAAAGACTTGCCCTAGTTTCTTCAGTTATTTAATCTTATCTGTATGACTGTATTTTATTTGGTTTTGTTTTGCTTAATCCTGTAATGTGTCGCTAATGTATTAAATAGTTAGAATACCCACACAATCACTTTCACATTTCATAGCTATCTAGGGAGCTTAATTCTTTCCCATTAAAACCATGAGGATTTCCATCACTTCCCATAAAACCATTGGAGGGGGAAGAAATTCAAATCTATAATGTTCCATGTCTTAGTGAATTTGATCCATTGTGGTGAGGAGTGCTAGGGGAGACCATGAAAGTATAGTGCCTTTTTGGATGAGAGCAACCCAGAACCAGGACTTGCACAGATCACTGCAGCACAATGTCTAAACTCCTATACCTTAAACAGAGTTTATTAACAAAAATACATTTCTGCTAACACACATTAAAACTCTGCCATAGCCAAACTAGGCATTCCACGTGTTTTGTGGTTTTTTTTTTTTTCTTTTTTTTTTTTTTTCCCAGTAAGTTTATGCTGTATCTCTGTATTGCTTTTCCCTACAGAAGGCTACTTGGAAATATCTACAATAGTAAAGTAAATAGGGTGAGGGAACGTTCTGACACAACATTATTGTTACGATTTGCTAGACTACAAATTGGCATGATTTTGGTCTTTGTCAGCAACATTGTCCCAGGCAGTGCCCAGCTGCAGTCTGGGGGATAGCTCAGGAGCAGCTCACTGAACCTGGGACGGAGGGATCCAAGTCCAAAGAAAATAAAAACCTGAAGTATTTCAGTGCTGACTGTCAGGCTCCTTACAAACATCTTAGTGCCACTGATATTTTTTTATTTCATATAAAATGTTTCATGAAACACAAACCTGCCTTTATTTCTGTCAGCTAACATTTTCATTAAAAATATTTGTAGCTTTTGCCCCTCAGAGCTGAAGAGCTTTAAGAATCTGCAGCTGCCTGTCAGCTCCTACATCAGGAAAGGAAGGTGCACACCATCAGTAAATTATAGAAAAGCACAACACTGATGCGACAGATAAGTTTAGAGGAAAATATGAGTCTGACAGAAAGTGCAGGAGTGAGCCGGCAAGAGTATTTCATGTACCAGGCTGTCAGTTCTCTGTGTAGCTGACTCGATATCTCACTCCAGGATAAGGATGACAATGAAGGACACTGAGCATACTGGAATACTTATCCTGGTCTGTTTTCCAGTCTGTGCTCTGGCCTGGCAAACCGATTCCACTGCTTGTATGCTAACCCTTTTGCCCAGCCGTTCCTTCTTGACTTGCGTACAGGTAACCATCTACTTTGTCTAAAACATCAACACTTTTCTAAAGTGTTACAGGGATTTGCTTTTTCTTAAGCAGTTGAATTGTTTTCCTATTAATTTCAACAACATGTCATAAAAGAGTAACCAGGAAAAATCTACAGCATTATAAAACTGTTTCCAAACTTTGCTTGCAGTAAAAAAAAAAAAAAAAAATCCCAAATATTTTCTTCATTGCATTAAATTTTGTTATAGAAAAATATACAGAAGCCCTTCTGTCCTCTTTCAGTATGCATACTTAAAGCTCAGATATTTTAAATACTTTTCTAGAACTGTGTTTTACACCAATTATTATCATTTTTGATTCCTAAAGAGATATTAAGGTTACATTTAAAAAAGACTCTGCTGAAGCAAATTTTCTGAAAACAGAAGGAGATATCTAAAAACTAAAAGTTGTAAAACTTTTAAAAATAAATATTATAGATTTTTTTTTACCCTTGGGCAGTCATTTTACAGAGTTTTGTGATCCACTTTTGAATAAAATTATGCTTTTACTAAAACAGCTGCTGTGTAAAATTAAATCAGTTTTCTGTACCTCTAAGGTATTTGTCCCTCCTCTTGCAAGGCTTTGTGATTACCAATATTTTGAAACAGTTCCTTGCTATTTTTCTCAACATTTTAATGAAAAATATTTGAAACATGTTATCCTGCCATTCTTTTCAGACTACAGCATCATTGGAAAGATTTGCCAACTTTTTTTTTTTTTTCCTGGGAAAAGAAGATTTTAGTTAATGGACAATAGTGTCCAGATCTCTTGCCTAATTCCTTTTTCTATATCTCTGTGCGTGTGTGTCTCTCTTTTTTTATTTGGACCAATTTCAGGAAACATTTGAGCAAATGGTCCCTGTCATCAACAAGATTTAATCTTACATCTAAACCAACATGCATTTATGAGTTTAGCTGAATAGGGATTGACTGGGTCTTAACCTAAACAGACTTATTACAGACTTATTTTGTGGCTATATGGTCCAGAATAGAATCTATCCTCTAAGTAATCTGGAAGTTTGTTGTACTGATATTCAACGTTATAATTCCTGTAAAATTCCTTGTATTTAACTTGCAGGTACAGATGGTCCCATTGACATCAGAGCATTTGATCACGTGGCAAAGTCTTATGGAATATTAAGTCAAAAGTCAGGCACTTTTATACTAGTAGGACATCAGGACATTAAGAGTTGAATGACTGGTATTGGTACACTTGTTTTCCAGGTGGTCTGGGAGAAACACTAAATGAATCAGTAAGAATCAATGCAGATGCTCAAAGCGTAGCATCCCTCTCTTCCACTGTAATTATAAATGAGATGTTTCTTCATGTGTGAAAAGCTCTACAAAGAGGTTTGCAAAAGGATGCATTTGCTGGTTTGTTTTTTGGTTTTGTTTGTTTCTTTTTGTTTGTTTTCAGGATCTTTTGATCAGTTTTAGGCACCAAAAGATTTAGGTCATAGGAAAATTCCAATCACAGTCATTTCAGATAAACTACAGATACTTTTTTCAAATATATTGTTTTACATTTCAAGGACAGTGGAAGTTGTTTCAAAAAAAAAAAAAAATCACCCTAAGGGCAAGTATTGCAATGCTATGACAAAGATACCAGTTGCTGGAGACGTACACAGAACATGTTCTTAATTACATTATTAATGAAACCTTGTTCAGCAGGGATAACCCAGGAAATTTAGGAGAGTGAATACTCACAAAACTTCCCTGTTCTGAAGTTCTTCAGTCTTCGAACCAGAGTCTCATGCTGAAACATGAAGGAATTTCATTTTTATGGGAACTCTCTGTGGCTTTGTGCGTTTTTTGGGGGATGTTTTTTTTTTTTTTTCTGAAGCTCTCACCCAATTGTTAGTCCAAGCTCAAATGAAGTTCACTTATCTTTTTAGCTCCACTGTTAGCATACAGCAGTATTACAGCACTGCGAAACCTCCTAACAGCCAGTGTCCAGCTAACAGGCTGCTGAGCCAGAACTATTCACAGAGATGGCTCATGTCATCTTCCCATATAAACTTTCAAACTCTGGCAGAAGGAGCTGGTTTTATATCATATTTCATAGCCCTATACTGCACTAAATATTCACTGACCTTTAGAAAAAAACATGCTAACAATTACATGTGGCAAAGAATTTTCAACTTACGTTTTCACTAACAAACTTTGTTGAGTTGAGGAATTTTCTTCCTTCAGTTCCAGTTTTTACTTGAGGTTGCTGATGCAGCACGTGCTGTTCATGTGAAATCACTTTCATGTCTATTTCAGGTGTGCAATTCTTTGCAGTCTCAGGACAATGCTAAATGAGAGAATTTTAGTTACTTTCTTTTTTTCATTCTTTCTTTCATTTTTTTCAAGCTATGGAATTGGTTTTGTGAAAGGCTGGGTTCCTTAGGCTGAATATTATACCAGAAGCAGCATTCAATCAATAAAGACATTGTTTGGCATTTATGTAGAGACTTCACTGACTGATTCACTTTTCCCAGTACAGATGCAAGAAAATATTTAAATAAATTATGTCCCTAGAATTGGGACACAATTACCCTATATCCATTTCTTACCACTTACAAGAGGACCCTATGACCAACATTGGAAACTGCTACCAGTGATTAAAAAATAAGACTTTGTAGTTCAAGGTAATGATGCAAGATTCATAATTTTGGATTCTTATAAATTTCACATATTATATAAACTAGGCTTAAAGAAACAGAGACATACATTAAGAGAAGATTTTATTTGTTTTGGGCAAACATTACATCAGCAGAGTCAGATTCACATGACTTCTCATAAAAAGTTACTGCAAAGAATAAAGGTCTTAGATTTAGATATATCCTCCTATATTCCTCAACATATCTTTCCCATGGAACCAGCTAAATAAAACAAGCAAGACTCCAGATATTCCTCTGTAATTAAAATTTGCACACACTGTGAAAATTACAGACCAGTAACAGTAATGAACAATTTTACAATGAGATGTTGCTTAGCATGGCTGAGACACAGAGCTCCCAAACCTTTTACTAAATCAGTTCATGAGTCAAAGAGAGTCCAGGTGGCATTTTTTATAGCTAGCATTGTGTATGCACCAGCAGTGGAAAATCCAGTCTGGCATGAGCCCAGATATCTCAGAACAATCTGCTTAAAGCAAATAGAATGAAGTCAAAATGTTTTGACTGAATCTTTTGGTCCTAAAAAGAAAACATTTAAATGGTTTAATAAATTCTAATAATATATTAATTACATTTCCTACATTGATAATTATTTTTGAGAGTCTGAGACCCCCAGATTTTAAATTATGCAAACATAATTAAAGGGAAAAGGTAACAGACTATTATTTGTGCCACCAGTTCCACTGAGCCAATAAACCACCTTAATGAATGAGGGCTCATTGTGAGGTGTGATGATCAGTCTAACAGTTTAGTTTACCAGAATTAACACTCATAACAAAAACATGGAGTGCATTCACATCGTGGGTGAATTCAAGGAATCATGATTTGACTAGGAAAAAAGGGAAGGAAGAAGGAAGGGAAGGGAAGNGGTATCTTTATGTAAGATGGCTAAGCAGGTATTCACATTTTGGGGGAGGAAGGAGTGCATAAAATTATCCTATTGGGACAATGCTGTCCTATAGGACAATGCCGTGAATCATACAGTCCTACATGACAATTCTCACTGCCCTATAAAGTGCAAGAAGGAACCAGTTCCCTCACCTGAACCTGTCCATCTGCATTCAGGTTATTCAGAATTGATCTACACACTATATGACAAGCAGAGTGAGGCAGCTGTACTCACATACATTCCCAGTCCCCAGTGCCCAGACCTAAGAAAGGCAATACCTGCTGTGCAAGCAGTTCTTCTGAGCAGATGCTATGCATGCTGGGGTTCCTTGTGTTTTCTCAAACAAGGAGTAATAAAGCTTACCTCTGTTTCATTCCCTTGAACTCTCTGCCAAAGAAACACCCTGCCATTGGCTTCAGGAAGCTGCTTGCTGTAGTTTCCTAGTGTATAAGAAATATTACACAAACAACACAAAAAAAGAGATGGATAATTAACAGTTTCTTTTCTAAAAAATATAGAAATGGAATGTTGGATTTCCTTACTAGTTGATTTGGAGACTACCTGAAGAGATTCTACCCAATGAGTTCTTGCTTTGTTTGTTTGTTTGTTTGTTTGTTTTCTCCTGTGTAGCAGGCTAAGTATAGACTAAGGGATTTAATAAGGAACTGAATGAAATTCAATAGAGGCATAGGTCTCTCAATCTGCATTATAACAGGATTGCCTAATTCTCCCTCTTTAAAAGTAATAAAGATTTGCTTTTTTGTTTAATTGAACCTTGCTAAACTGAAATAGGAACTGATGACTTAAACACTTTCAATAATAAAATCATCAGTCTCAATAAACTTCATTGCTGTCGACTTTGTGAATTTTACAGGAGCATCAGCTTTATGTATTTATATAAATATTTGTGTATTCTTTGCTGTGTATAAAATTTGAAAGCAATTTCTTTAGTGTTCTAAAATAAAACTGAAGTAATTTGAATTTTTATAACATGGCTATCAAGTGCATATCCAAGCAATGATGTGTTACATACAAATACATCATGTTATATATGAGTGTGTCAGAAGCAAAGCACTGTCTGGAAATCTAGACAAGCTGACTAATAGCAAAGTAAACAGGAGACTATTTTATGCTAGACCAGCATTTTACAGATTTCAGGCAACATTTATTTTCTCCTTTCTTTTTAACTAAAAATATGTGAGATAAAAGAACAAAGTTCCCAGCTCCACTGGGATTTCATTGGGGAAGAAATAGATATGGAAAAAAATATGTTTTTGCAAAAGAAATTATTTTTTAGTCATCCAAATGCAAAACATTTTTCATCTGAAAGCCTACAATGTTTGGTAGGTGATTTTCAGTTTTCTGAAGAAAACCACATTCAATACAAGACCAAATACTCAAATCTAAACACAAATTAGAGAAAAAGTTGGTAGAAAACTCTAGCTGGGGAGAACCAGAGCTGGTGCCAATGTGCTATTAATTTGTTACATAGATAGCTGATTTACTTATTTGTGCCTTTTATCATTTATCCAAATCTGAGGGACTGATATATAAACATTTTTGCAAACAATTTTAAAATATCTCTAAAATGCTTTCAGTGTTAGTGAAATTCTCCATGTAACTCATTTCAGCTCTGTGCTGGCTGTTCTTCTCTTTTGTGTGATTGCCTGGACCTGAATTCCTGGAGGATTAGCTCCCTAATTTTCCCAGAAAATAAGGTGAGACTGCCTGGACTGCATTTTTCCCACACTCTCCTTCTTGCATTTTTTGAAGATAGGTGTGATATTCTCCTTTTCCCAGGCATCAGGAACCTACCTTCTTGCCATGGCCTTTTGAAGGTTATAAAGGATAACCTTGCAAAGACATCAGCCAGCTCCATCAGCAATTGCAAACCATCTGGTGCCATGGGCTTGTGTGGGCCCAAGTGGGTTAAGTGATCTCTAACTCTGCCTTCAGTTTCACTTACACAAAGCCTGAATGTAGGCTCAGGGGCCTGTGAGACCTAGAAGCAAAGCTTTCAAAAAAATCCATTGAGTAACTCAGCTTTCTCGATGTCTGTCATCACCAGGTCCTCTCCCCACTGAGCAGTGTGCACACAGTTCCCTCAGACTTCCTTCTGTTACCAATGAACTTCTATAAGCTTGTCTTCTTGCCCTTGACATCTCTTGTGAGTGCCAACTCCTACTCAACTTTGGCTTTCTGATCTCCGACCCAGCACACACAAGCAATGTCTCTGTGGTCCTCTCAGGTGGCCTGTCCTTGCCTCCACCCTCCACGCACCCCCCTTCTGCTTCTGAGCTCAGTCGGGGACTCCCTGTTTATCCGTGCTGGCCTTCTGCCTCACCTGCTCAACTTTCTACATGTCAGAATAAACCATTTTCTCCTTTGAGGACATTGTCCTTGAAGATCAACCAGCTCTCTGGTGCCATTTTGCTTTTCAGGTCAGTCTCCCATGGGATCTCACCAAGCAAAGCCCTAAACAATCTGCTCCAGAAGTTCATGGCTATAATTCTACGATTTTTCTTGTTCATTTTTCTCAGGATGTCAAACAGCTGTCTCACAGTAGCTATAGTCAAGGTTGCTCTCAATAAACACATCACCAACGAATTCTTCCTTATTCGTGAGAAACAGCTCCAGCACAGCCTCTCCAATAGATTGCCTGCATCCAAAAATTGTCCTCAGTGCTCAGCAGAAACCTTGCATAAAGCTCTTCTTTCAAGATTAGTGAGCCAGATGACAAAGGTGTGTGTGTCTGTGTCACTATTAATTATTCACACAAATTGGGCCCTTCTTGTTTGTGACCCACAATACTTTACTGTAGCTTATACTCTGGTATTAACTTATGTGTATGATTTTTTTCTTCCAATAAACTTTTGCATTTCATAAAAGTGTGAAAACAAACAGAGGAAAAATGTAAAGTAGTTATGATACAGAATTCATGTCTAATTTGTACACTATTTTTAACTTAAGTATATTAAAAAAAAAATTTAAAAAATCATTCTTATACCTTTCCTCCTGGGCATAATTGTTTCAGATTGAATACGGGGAGGGTACTTTGCATTATGCTTGTTGAACTATGCACATAAAATTTTGACCTCCAGCCATAGAGCTGTATTAGTCTAATTTAAATAAAAAAGTCTTCACATTTTATATTTTAGCAGTTTATATGAAACAAGACATTTTTGTACTCCTCAGCTATCAAAAATAATTTTCATTTGATTTACAGTTAATAGAAAAAAGTGAAAATGTATCTTGAAAGTAAAAAAAGAAGGCTAGAATTTGACCTTTTTCATTACAAAGGAATCTTCATATTGTATGAATTCTGTTAAAAGCAAAACAAAATTCTGGTTCTTCCAGGTGTTTTCAAATTCGTACTGCTTATTATAAGCTAAGGGGGATTTTAAAAGTGTGTCATTTGTACAAAGCTACATTTTTTACATCTTTTCTACTGGTGGTTTAAGAATTTTGGTTACAGTAAACAATAAAATGAAGTTGGCTCAACACCTTTTCTTTTCCTTTGGTTAAAAGAATAGGAAGCTTTTCCTTCTTTTCCTTCCTTCTTTAGCATTTAAGTCACAAAATTCAGGCTTTATCCCAATAGAAAAGATTGAATTACACAAAAGAAATTCTGAGTAGCATCTGTGAGTTTAGTCAATTTGCTAAAGAGCAGGACAAGAACAGTAATTTTTCAGTCATATTCATAGCTCATGAATGAATTTTATTTTTCTTCTTAGAATTAATTCTCTAGCAAAATAATTTTTTCATCCTTTTCTCTAGGTTCTTCCAAAAGCTCTCCTTCAAAATGCTTCTAATGATGTCAAGTTTCAGCAATATTTAAATATTTGTCTCCTGAAATCAGCCAAAAGTTAGACAACTATTTTATCCTAATATGACACTTGCAGCAGACTGCCTTTATTTCATGGTTTTCTTAGGCTAAGATGACTTGATTTGTGTCTGATTGTTCTAAGGCTCTGCTCAAACATTATTCTGTCGTAGAAGATCATTCAAAGAAAAAGAAACCACTACTAAATTTAGTGATGTTGCTGTAATTTACCTCATTAAAAGACAATTTTCTCATTGGTCTTTGGAATTTCTAACCATCAACTACTATTAAAAAATCAGTCAATTGTTTGAAATCCATTATGAAAACATTTTTCAGATGGCAGCGTTGATTGAGTTTGACTTTAGATGTAATTCAGGGTGAAGTAATTAAACTTTACATGCTATTGACACTGGCTAGTCACATGTATACTAAATTTTCTTTGATACTTCTTAGAACAAAATATGACAGTATTTAAACAGTACTACACATTTATTTAAGACAATAATAATTTCCCATTTCACAAATATTTTTAACTTGAAGATAAACCCCAAATGACTGAACTTAGTTTCAAACTGCCTCTCCGTTATGTTAAGATATTTAAATGCAAGCTGTCTAATCAATCTTTAGCCCTTGTGCCTAGAACTGCTTCTATATTAAAGACAAAGAAACAAAATCAAAACAAAAGATCTTCTGAAAGAAGGAATCTGAGTCTTTCTCCTTTTTATCTCCTTGTCCACAAAGTAAGGCCTTCTTTATTTTGCCTGAAGATTTCTTGCAGTCTGAAAAGTCTTGTTTTAACATTAAAAAAAAAAAAGATCATTAAAAGATCATTATCTTCCTTTTTTGTTCACAAATATAAGAAGTGTTTCCTGATATACCATTTCATATATATTTTCATGGTGTGAGAGTGATCTCGTCTATGACACTATACAGAGGAAATACAGTGGCATATCTTTCTTTGACCATATTTGTGCATGAGAGACCATATCTATTGTGGTTGGTGATAAATTGCAAAGAACATACTAATACCCAAACAGAAAGTCAGCTGGGGATTAGAAGGCCATTGAAATATGAAAGACTTCATCCATTTAAGTGCTAGTTTAGAAGCTGAAATAGACAATCTGCATTTGAAAGAAGCAAGGATTTATCTCAATTTTAGCTACATTAAAGCTGGGTCCCCCTCTAAGCAGTGTGTCTTGGTTCCCTAGCTCTCAGTGGAGTAAGGAGAGGACAATGCTTCCTGCCTTTCATGCACAGCAGTAGAACAAGGAGCCTCATTTCCTCCGTGAAACACAGAGCGGTGGGAAGTGTCTCTTTTAGGTGATTCCTTCCAGATGTCTTGTGCTTCATCACGTTGGAAGTCTGTGGCAGAAGTGGCAAATTAAACCCATCTCTGGGGCCCAAGTGAAAACTGGAAGTACTAAATACTGTTTGTAAAGAATGGAGGAAACTGAACAAATGAGTGTTTATAAGAGGTATAGCTAGGAAAAAGCCTATAGTTAATTGGATAACATGAATTTGACATTTATTTTCTTTTTGAAGATAGCAATTCTCTTCATATTGTAATATGTGTACTATAGTTTGTATCCAAAATACTCTCTTCATAAATTATAGCAAAAGTCTTGCTCTGCCTCCAAAGCTCCTGTTCCAGTCATTTAAGGCAAAACTGAAATAAATGTGAAATAGTCCCATTTTCCTCTTTTCATCCTATTACAAACTATCCTTTCTTGATAATTAATTTTTAGTTTTATTTTCTGCCTTCTACAGTTATGTTGCAAGAAGCCCTTAATTATGGTTGAAATACTCCCCATAGTTCTATTTCAATATATTTCACTTCTTTAGTTATACTAAAAAAAATGCTCCCACTTATTTTTATGTATGTTTCAATTTTCCTTCTTACCAGACTTAGCTAAGTAATTATAAAATAAAGTACAGTCTTATGAAAAGATAATGTAACAACATTAGAAATGTTGAGCATTGAGATACTACAGTCTGCAGTAAACGGTGATGGTAAATAACTATTTCAATTTCAATATAGTAGCAATGTGAGGAAGTGATATCTCCTAATTTTGTGTGCAACAAATCAATTGCACATAATAAAAGCAATCAAAATTCAACAGATTTAGGTATTACATCTTCATAAAATCACAACTGCTTATTTCCCAACCAATTAATAGGAATGAATTTTCATGTAGTGTATATAAAGGCTATTTTCTTTTCAGTTATAAATCTACAGGTAATAAGATGTCTACCGTAGAATAAAAAAACATTTTCAATTCATTAAGGAGACTTTATTTAAAAAAAAAAAAATCTGATTGTCTGCAACTCATGCTAATTTTCTTAAATACTACACTTGAAATTTTTAATCAGGAAAATAGGAAATCTTTTTTCCAGACATGTTATTAATGTCATAACAAACAATTAATTTTCTATTAGAGTTTAAATTGCAAATCTCAATATGTATTTCTTTATTACTTAGTTCTAATATCTTTTCTCCATTCTAAGCCTTATCCTACTAGTACATAAGCCTGAGACATTTTTATATGTAGAAATTATAGGTAAGAATCAGTTATGGTGTTGTGAATGGAAATTTAATTTTTAGTTTAATAGAGAGAAATTTAGTTTATATTTTTAGATGTAATGTAATGAAAGATGTATTTTCACAAGTTTCTTACAGTAACTGCTGTTATAATGACCATGAACATTAATACAACTTTTCCATTGTAATTCTGATATAGAAATATAAAGAATTTCAGTATAAAATTCTTCAAGTAAAAACTCGATTACAGTCAAACTGCTCGATAGTACATCAGCAAATTTTATACATTTCCATGTTCACCTTGTCTTGATTTTCTGATGACTCCTCCTGATTAAAAGACAAAATTATTTAAAACCTACCAAATTTTTCACTTCCCTGACACTGACTAGCAGTTATGAAGTAGTTCACACTCACGGGATGATCGCTCTGAAACATTCCCTTATGAGGGAGATCTCATACTTTCAGAAAACCTCATCCACTGACTGGTCTGATTTGGGACTGTTTGTGGTGTTCATCTTCTCTTTTGGAGATGGTAATGGCCAGGTGTTGGTGAAGGAAAAAAAAAGCTTTTGTGTCACATGTAAGAACAAATTAAACATTAATTTGGATATAAATTAGTTTCAGATTACTTAGACAAGCCCTTCAATATTTTGCTAATCAGGAGTTGCTCATCTGGCCTTTAACGAATCTGATTCTCCTCCTTTACCCTTCACTTCAGTTTAAACTTCTATTCACTACCATGACACAGGACTGATGTTTAGTTTCTGATCCTCTGTAAACAAGAGAGCAGTTAGTCTTTCTCCAGATCTCTCTGAAACACTCTCTCCTGTCACTAGAGAGCAAAGAAAATAATTTAACTTATTGATCACGTGTAATAGGTAAATAATACCTTTTTTATAAAAAGCAGCTTTCTAATCACTAAATATAGGGATTAAAAGTTCTGTTAAAAACCTTTGCCACAGAAGTATATACCAGACAATGCCAATTAGCTGAGGATGCCATTCGAACATATGTACTATGAATGCGCTCAAAAAGAGATTTTGTAAAATTAGTTTTGTGACCCTACTTGTAATATCAGGAAAAAAGAGGACAAAGACTGGATTGCTTGAAGTAAATGGAAGATGTTCCAATTGTTTCCATGGACCACCATTTATGCCAATTAAAAAAAAAAAAACAAAAAAACAACTAACCAAAAAAACCCCACCTAGCCATACCTTCTTTATCAGTCTTTAAGGGATTTAAGGAAGAACAAAGCCTTATCTCTACTTGGTTCATTAAGCAGAAATATTTTGGACCTCCATCTATGATTTAGCTAATCAAATGTTGTACTAGGGAAAAGATCAGAATCCAAGTGCCTTAACTGGAGATTTAATACTTATATCCTTCCTGGATCGTGGGTGCCAGGACACCTCCAGCCTGGATCATTAGCTTTACCTTTGCATATATAAACCTCTGCTGTCGTGGCTCTTTCCTGGGAAGACCAATCTTTTTCATAAATGGTCCCCTGGCTCTGAACTCTGTAGTGATCTGCAGTTCAGCTTCCCTACTTTAAAAAAGCTCTGTTGCTCTGTTGTTGAGTTATTGAATCACTTCTAGAAACAGTGTGCCCTTCGTTGGAAGATAAGGGAGTTGTTGATCTGCAAAGTGGTTATGATTACAATGATCATTAAAATATGTATATACTTACGTGTGTGTATGCGTGTATGTATTTGTGTGTTTGCATGTGTGTAGGTAATATGTAGAGATCACTACTATGATTCTTAATCTTCAGTAGTTTCTTTAGACATAACAAAAGCATAAGGAATTCCTTAGTAAAAACATTTTAGTAAGAAAAAGAAATCAGACCTGCTACAAAAGCTAAAATTAAAACAGCAAGCATGATAGGAAGTACATAGTAGTTACAAAAGTGATGCTGGCTGGAACTTAAGTGACAAAGGAACAGCTTAAATGTGTACATCAATATCTGTAGGGGTATACGGATGAAGTTTTAGAAGAGTTAGAAGAGAGTGCCAAAGAATTAAACTTTGGGAAGTGTGAAAAGACTCTTCCAGCAGCCAGCTTTGCTGGTATGTGTGCTGATGTTCCCAAGAACACAATATTCAGAAACCATTTCCTATACCTGTCCCTTATTTGGAAGTCTGGTCAGCTTAAAGTCTATGCTCTCAAGCAACTCCAGGGCTTAGCTTCCAGCAATCCTTTATAGTTAGCACATTAGTCATCGTCAACTGGAGATGAACTTGAAAAATACCCGAAATATCTCCCAAATACCAGCCAGATGTAGAATTGCCACAGGTGCCACTTATGGGAAAAATGTCACTACATTTGTTAATCAACATTTTATTTCAGCTGAATCTCTTTTGACAACAGTGTTTTTGAGGACAGTATTCAGGCATGATATGAGAAACTCAATAGCATCCCACTGCAGGTGTATAGGTTATGTCATGTTATACCTGACCTCAGCCAGTGAAATGCAACATTTTCATCCTTCACATCCCTATCATGAATTCCAATTTTCTGCAAATTGCTTTGATCTTTCTCTAAATTCCCCTTCATTAGACAGAAGTATTTTTTAGCCGTACCTTATCAGTACCGCAATGTGTTTACATGTCAGAAAAGAGTAGCATAAATGTAAGTTCTACTCAACAGTGACAGGCAAATAATTTAATTTTCATTAGTTTTGACAGAACTTAGTTTGCCATAGGTAATATACATTTACAAGTTGTATTTTATTAACACATCAAATCATGTTGCACTGAATTACAATTTGTCACATAGTATTAGTGTTACATTGTATCTGACAGGACATTGCTTTCACTTAAACATACTAAGACATTCATAAACTTATGAGAATTTTATGTATTTTGTATATATCTTCAGCTCCCAAAAGGTGAGTTTTTTTTGTTGGTGGTGAACTGAACAGATATCTGTTAATGAAAGTTTTGGCACAGATAGCATATTCTATTGAATGAAATCTTAGAATTTACTTTTTCTCATGACTTTTCGGCTTTTAAAAATCCAATTTTTAGCAAGCTTTAATACAATGTATAAAAATGTAACATGTAAAATTCACTAGTGGCCTAATCCTGTGTCTTTTAAGTAAGTAGGGGCTTTGTCACTATCTTCAACCATTTGTTTCCTTTCAATAAAAGTGCTTAAGCTCTATTGCACTTCTCTATGGTTTGTGCAACGTATTTTATGCAGGGTGTGTTCAGAATGTTTCATATATTAACATGATAGTTGCAATGCTAACTGCTATCTTATACATACTGAGAAAAAGAAATTAAGAACGATAAATTAGATATGTTTTCAGGAAATGATGAAAGTGCATTGACCTAGTGATTCCTTTTACAACCTTTTGTCTATTTGAAGCAGAGGTAATGTCTCATGAGACATAGAAGAAATTATTAGTCTATACTAACATCCATTGCAGCCTGCATAGATCCCGCAGTCAGACAGACAAGGATTCCACAGTATTAGGTACTTCTCATCTGTACCTAATTAAAAAAAAAAAGAAAAAANAGTCACAGCCAAAGCAAGTTCACCTCTCTTTATCTTTACAAAAGAGCTCTTTACTTTCATTTTAAGGCATCTTCTGTTATGATGATATACTATTAATGTCTTCTTGACTGAACACCAAATTACTCTCCACCAACACTGTTATGGTTAAAGGAAACTTCAAAAGTTCTTTCAGTGTAAGTTTTTAAGAAGGGATTTAACAAATGGATGTTGACCTAAATATATGTCATAGTGGTTCTGCATTAGACTGCATGACCTGTCAAGATTCATTTTATAATGTCATTGTGATCTCTTTTATATGTATCCAGTCATTAAAAGCTCTTTTTTTTTTTTTTCTTTTTAGTTGGTGTGGTGAGTTGACCTTGGCTGGTGGCTAAGTGCCTACCAAGCCACTCTCTCACTCCGCCTCCTCAGCAGGATGGGAGAAAATAAGATGAAAAACTCATGGATCAAGATAAAGTCAGTTTAATGAAGAAAAGCAAAGACCACATGGAGAAGTGAAGCAAAGCAAAAAGATTTATTACCTACTTTCTATCAGCAGACAATGTCCAGCCACTTCTTGGGAAGNATTTGAAGCAGAGGTAATGTCTCATGAGACATAGAAGAAATTATTAGTCTATACTAACATCCATTGCAGCCTGCATAGATCCCGCAGTCAGACAGACAAGGATTCCACAGTATTAGGTACTTCTCATCTGTACCTAATTAAAAAAAAAAAGAAAAAAAAAAAGAAAATGAAAAATTTGTACTAAAAAAATTATGGACTAACATGCAACCAGACACACAGTAAAGGTAATCAGAAGAAACAGTACAAGTCCATGGTGAGATTATAACAATCAATTTAACAGGTTTGAAATGCAGTGATTTTTCCCTCTGGAGCAGCCAGTTCTGAAGTAACTCATTTAATCACTTTTTCTAACTTCAAATATATGTGTACCCTATAAATTATGCAAAAAATTTAAAATTATTTACATGCATGGAATTTTTAAATAGTTGTTTAACAAAATATTTTCCAAAGGTGCAGTTCTTTACTATTTTAGGAAGAGCTTTTTACCAGTATTAATATGTTGTTCAAAAAGTGCATCAAAAAGGGGACTCTTGATTCCAAATCTAGTTAATATTTTGTTATAAGTAGTTATAATCTAATTAACTACTGTTCAATATTTCCCATTATNTCAGTTTAATGAAGAAAAGCAAAGACCACATGGAGAAGTGAAGCAAAGCAAAAAGATTTATTACCTACTTTCTATCAGCAGACAATGTCCAGCCACTTCTTGGGAAGTAGGACCTCAGTACATATAGTGGTTGTTTTGGAAGAGAAACACCTTTATAAAAATTTCCCTCCTCCTGCCCTTTACCTCAGATTTTATTGCTAAGCATGACATCATATGGTATGGAATATCCCTTTGGTCAGTTTGGGTCAGCTGTCCTAGCTGTGTCCCTTCCCAACTTCTTGCCCACACCCAGCCAATTGGCCTTTGTTGGGGAGGAGCATTTGAAGAGACAGCCTTGATGCTTTGTAAGTATAGCTCAGTAGTAGCCAAAATATTTGTGTGTTATCAACACTGTTCTAGCTACAAATACAAAGCTATAAGTGTTACAGTCCTTGATTTTGGTTAGCTTGGAACCTAAATCCTAGCCCACACAAAGTTTCCCTGGGTTTTCTATCCCAAGAGCATTACATTATCTCACATTAATTATACACTGTATATATTTCTAAAATGTTTTAGGTTCCTAACGTGACAATTGCTGTAAGCCCACTATAATTACAAAAGAGAAAATGACATGTTCTAACAGTTTAAATACAAGGCAGGGAACTGGGTACTTGTGAGTTCTTGTACAAAATCCTGCTGTGGCTTTGGATAATAATAATTATTATCATAGCTATTATTTAACGTTTCATATTCCATAGCTTGGAAATGTCAAGTGAGATTATATTCAATTCTGATCCCACACAAATTCTACAGCCTTTTAGTAAGTGGTTATCCCCCCAAAAAAGTCTGAAATATTAATAGATAATATAAAGGAAAGGCTGATATTCTTCAAGTACAGACTGGGAGCAAAAACACTGAGTAATTAAGGAAAACAATTCTATGGAGCACAATCCATATGCTTTTTTAATCCTCAGAAATGGGTTTATATAGCAGGATTTATATTGGATTAATTGGATTTATATTATATTTAAAGGCAAAGAAGACGACCTTGAAGAATTTGGGCTCAAGTGCAAGGTACAGGCAGTCTGCAATAGCCTTGCAACAAATCCCGAACACTGCTTTATTCTCAATCTGTCTTTGTTCTCCTTGAATTAACCTCTACTTCAGTTAAAAACAAAAACAAAACAAACAAGAAACCCCAACCACAAAATAAAAAAACCCCAAACCTGAGATCATGAGATCAGTCCTATAGGTCTGTTGTGAAGAATAACTAGAAGACCTCAGAACTGTGAAAAACCCTTACATTACAATTCTTATTTGATGAACTTAACACATAATCCATTCCCTTTTGACATGCAGTGCACATAGTACAACACTGTTGCATATTGTGGAGGAGAGATATTATTTACCATTATAAAATGTCACCTCTTTTCCTTCCTTCCTTTCCTTTCCTTCTTTGCCCATCTTTAAAGTAATTAGTTTTGTCATGACTATTCAAAATTCATTAATAGAAAATTCTGGCTGATTAAACAGGTCCAAGGCCAAGACTCACAAACAGTGATTCCTCCAATTTACATGGATTCCCAGAGTAAATGTTTATCTGATACTGAGCCAGAACTGCCTACATCCTTTACATTATGTTATCAAAGATTAGTTTTGCTCTTGATCACACAATTTCAGTACCCTTATAAAAAATGGAATAGAAGGCTCAAAAACCCATTACTTACCTGTGGGGACTAAACTCTAAAACCACTTTGCCATTGTTCAAAAGACAGCATTTCCAAAAGCTTTTTTATTTCCCTGCTGCTAGGGGAGAGAAACTTGAAACTGTAACACAAAACCTGATTTTTTAAAAAAGAGGTCCCACTCCACACAATAAACCAAGAACATGAAGTCTCTGTTGATGACTTTCTTTTTTCCCCATCTCCTGATTTCATATATTCTATGGCAAACCTATAGAGAAATACTTGTTACAGTGCACTGCTCACATTTTGAAAACATCTGCAAATTAACCACTGTCAAAGTTAAGAACATATAAGTGCAATCTGCATTCAAAGAAAGGGGGAAAACAAACAAGCAAGCAAACTTCTGTAGTGGGAACCCAAAGGTTTAATGAAAGATTTTGTTGTTCTTCTGAAAATTATACCACTCCTTAAATTGCTTCTTTCAACAAATTCTTTTCTAGATTTTTCTACAGAGGCACATGAAAGTATAAACTTGAAAACTGTTTTTATCATTGTGTGTACTGTAGAACTGATTTCTTTGCTGATTAATAAAAAATTAGGACATTTATAGTCAAAAGTTGTTCTCACTCATAGACCAAGGACATCAGGAATCATTTTTAAATGATGGAGGTGGTGTTTCTAAGTATTCTTAATTATGGTCGGTGATGCCTTAACTCTAGGAAGAAATACCCATCAATTTCTATATGCACTGTTGTTATGAATCATCTAATAATTTCGATGTAAATATTTGTTAGGAACTGTCTTCTCAGTTGTGTGTTTATGAGGTTCCAGCCTAGTATTACAGATCATGAATTAATAATACCTGTTCACCATTAAACAGAGGAGTCACATAAATTGCCTTTATTGCTGTGAATAACACCTCAGAGTGAAAGCTATATAGCATAAGTCATACTGAACAGAAAGCTCTTAAAATGACAGAGGCACATTGGCATTGCAGCAATGAAAGCACACTGGGATTTGGACTAAAATTCTAAAAGTTAGAGAACACAGGTGGAAAATAACATTTTGAAAGTGTTCTACTCCCATCAGACTTGTAAAGTTAAAGAAGGTTCAGGAAGCTTTTGTACTTTTGGATAAGCAAAATGTTTAAGACAGTTTCCCATGACACTTTTGCTCACAGCTAGAACATGAAAAAGAAGCCATTCACATGTTAGCAGCTGATGTAAACTGTAGGAATAAAAAGCATTTGTCTCTTTCTGCCTTCCAGCTTCTTGCCAGACTGAAACCTGAAACCTGTAGTACCTTTTTCTTCACTTTTTTTGTTTTAAATAAAACTCCCAAGACTTAGTCCCTATCAACTTTCATTAAAGTCATAGCTGTTGTGTAAGAGTAACATGCAAGTGATTGTAAAAATAACTTGAAGATGATGTAAATCAGGACATTTTATACAGAATATGTCACAAATAGAAAGAATTCAAGCCCTCTTAAAGCAAATTATTAAGGATCAAACCTTTGATAACATAAATAAACATAGTTATATTACCTTCAACAAAACAATATAAGTTAATTACAACAGGAAAAATGGTCTTTCTTATTAGTTTTTTTGTAGACTTGATGAATGTCTCATTTCCTGAATACTGTCACTGCCAGCACTTTGGAATTGAAAGAGTCAGAGAGACATTGCTTCATCGTTCAACCAGATGTGTCTTTCTCTTCAGGACTTAGATTTTTGAAGTGTATAAAAACAAATAATAGAATCGATTACTCAGCTCCGTAATGAATGTTCATTGTGTATTGTTTGATTGCGGCCCCTGGCAGGAAGAACTAAACATAGTTTCAGAGGCCTTCAAAGAATATGTTTTCATTTATTTCCATTCTTCTCCTTTGACATTTTGTACTAGTTTAGTTGCTGTTTCAAAGAGTGAGAAAATTAGTGGGGCTTAGATATAGAATCATAGAATAGTTCAGGTTGGAAGGGGCCTTTAAAGGTCATCTAGTCTAACTGCCCTACAATGAGCAGGAACATCTTCAACTAGATCAGGTTGAAAAAAATAAAACCAAAACTGTTGTTAGCCACTAGTGTGGTTCCAGGTCAACAGCTTCTAAAAATGGGCCTTTCTATGCTTTAGTTCATGTCATGAAGAAATAAAATGCAAGCTGAAGACTAATATTCAAAGTAACATTCAGTACTATTATAGAAAAATTATAAAAGGTTATTATAGTTGTATTGAACAAATAAATTACATGACTGTTTCTAAATTTTGCACTTAATCATCACATGATTCCAGGTTAAAAAACAATACATGTGTTTCCTCTTCTTGGTTTTCCAGAGATCCACTTTGGGACACCTACAATGTGATAATTCATTTCAACATTAAGACAGTAAAATCCATGTTTCCACATGTGCAGTTAAGTTACCTGTTTAAACTCCTATTACAGTAAACAGATATCTAGTTAGGCAGTCAGTGTGGCTTAGACTTATTCAACTGCCTCTAGCAGAAGTGAAGGTCAACCTCCACATTAAACTGAATTACTACCATGAACTGTTATTTAGAGGTGGTGAGCATCTGTATCTCCCACTACATCTCGAGCTTTCTTATATTTGGAAAGTTTTGTAATCAGACCCAGAACATTATAATGCTCTCAAATTAAGATGTCCCCATTTCAAAGGACAGTACCCAGTGCAATGTAAAAATTGTGAAGATTGACACAGAAAGTGATATTTGTGATTTTTCATGTATCAGGAGAGATTAATCTGTGGAAAATAGGGAATCAGTCTGAAGACTGCCTGTACTTATAGACAGCCTCTGTAGGGCCAGGAGTTTGCTGGAGTATGTCCTCATAGCAATAGTGCATTGCCCTTTGGAACCAGCAAGGCACAAGACATAGATGCAATATAGCAAATTCCATCATTTTCCAGGAAATTGTTTCAGAATAGAACTTTATGTAAGTGTTGATTTTTCTGTCCTTTATAGGTTTCCTTCTCAGAAGGAAACCAAGGGGACCAGGTTCCTCTGTTACTGCATTCCTACTTGTAGGTTTAAAGCATGGTGTTCTTCGTGACCTGTTATGGTTATTTAATTTCTGTTGGATCATTGGTAATTTTGTAAAAATTGACATTTTTCATTCAAGGGTATTCTTTACATTGTTCAGCTAGTTAATTGTAAACATAGACAATCAGATTGTTAAAGAATGGTCTTCCATACATAATGTGCAGCATCAGACTATGCTAGCCCTACAGTCCATTGTATCCCAGAGGGCCTGATTCTATGTTATTTTACGCTTATTGGAGTCCTGGTACCTGTTCAGCATAAATGTAAGATACCCTGATCAGATGTGGAAATTTGTAAAACCCATTTTAAAAAATAATTTACATCTAAACAAGGAAAAATAAAACCAGGTGAAGAAATCATCTAAGCATCTAAGACCAAAAGAAATACATTGAAATCAGTTTGTTCCTCAGCTACAACACTGCAGATATTTAATAGTTTTAATAATCTCAAAGAAAAACAATGCATTTTATTATTAAATAGAATATAAAAAGAAATGTCTTCTCCCATTGTCCCAAGATTATCCAGTAAGCTGTTAACAGTATACAAAAATTTGTTACTACATCCTTACTTGTATTCTGCAGAATATGGCAAGAAAAATGGAGGTTGTACTTTTACCTTATATTTTATCTCTAGTGACTAACACTTTTCTTAGTGATCTGAAAGTATTCTAGTGCTGGTAGGTATCCCATATACTTTCTGTTTCAGCAACTTAATTTGTGACCCAGGGTCATAAGAAGGCTACTGAGACTATCTTGCAGTTTCTCACTGAACTGAGGGGGGTCCAGTCTGATTAATATCTGCAGAGTTTCTTAATAAGTAAAATAATTGTTTTATTGGAAGATTAGTAATTTGTATTTAAGAGAGCTTTCTCTAGATTAAGCAAAATATTTCCTCTTAGATAAAAGGCTAAACCAGTTCAGACTGCACTGATGTGTTCTTATGAGAGCTGCTGCTTGGGCGTTCTCTTAAACTAGAAGTATTATGATTTAAAAGATGATCTACACCATATTCTGAGTCTACTATATATGGCAGTGCTACTTAGGTATGCCATTACTTAATTACCGTTGCTCTAAATGGTGAAAAACCTTCACATGTTCAGGAAAAAAACTGTAGAGATTTCAGCTAGTACAAGTGTTAATTATCTTTGGCTTTTAATACTTGATTATGAATACGTTGAATGAACAATAGCATTACTTATACTTGTTGAGTGCCTACTAATTCACTGGTTATGTAATTATTGATTTTTACTAATTTTTTATGATCCTGAAATGAAAATAATGTAGCTTAAATCATTGTGATACTTGCATTTTTATTTGAAATGCTATCGTCTCACAATTTGTTCAATACTAGATCACCTAGAATATACTTATACTGGCAGCTAAATGTAGATGATTAGAACTGCTGTGCCATCCGCCTTAAATTGCAACCCTTGAAGTTTTGACATTTGTATATAAAATCATGTATATAAAATCATGACATTTTCCTAAAATACTTGTCTTTTTTCTTTTCTTTTCTTTTTGTTTTTTTTTCAGCTTATACAAAGTCTTTTCCAAGTTTCCCTATATTTGCAAGGTCCATAATCTTACCAGAATTTTTTAATTTCTGGAATACTTTTAAGTGTTAACATATGGAAAAGGCACAAGAATAACTTACAGCTATTGTTTAAAACAGAATCTTGAAGGAGTAGGCTCTCTCAATCTTCATCCAGAACTAGGTTTAATATGTTGATTTTGAGACTATGAATTACTATGTGAATAAAGAGTTATTCAGTTGATAACCTTTGCCTTTATTAGCAAGAAAGAAATTTATTTGAATTAGTATTTTGTGTCTTTTTTCCTGCTACAGAAAGCCTAACTGGGAAAAAAGAAATTGTTTGTCCCATTGCAAGTAATTTTATAGACATACCTAGTTAATTGTCCCAGAGCGAATCAGCCACCCATTCAGGAATATAGATGGTAATATAATTCTTTGGTTTGTTTGAATAACTTTATTGGTCTTGTATAGATTTGTGACGCCTTTCATCCTAAAATATTATGAAAAAACTATGATGAATGGCATGAAATTTATGATGATTTAAAAAAAAAATGTGGCTTCCTGGGGAGGGGTGTTAGTACTTATATAACTGTTTCAAGTAAAAAGCTATAGAATTATATATTCATTGTAATGCTCATTTACAAAGTTGCTTTTTTATTTTTTTTTAAGCAGTGTCTTCCAAATGTGGAAAATTTTGTAGCAGAGTTATTACTTGTGCTGTTAACAGATCTTATTTCTCCCGCCTATATTTCCTCGTAATTTACTTTTCAGACAGCTATACAAACAGGTTTTTAATGTTAAAAAAAAAATCATTAAGTCAAATAAAAGATTTTGACATATGCTTGAGTGATAGATAGAAATAAAATTTGGGATCTTTGTTAGAGTGTCCTGGTCTGAATGGTTTGTCTCAAGACAGATTTTGTCACCTAGGTTTTCACAGTAAAGCTATACACATTCTTCTAGGGTATTACTTTTCACAGAGAAAAGTATATACCAAATGTATTCACATCTGAGAGGCATGAGGTTTGTTGGAATTTCTGGCTGTGGCCATTATTACATATAAGTGAAGCAGTGAATGAATTAAACAAGTGACCATTTGGAACAACCAAAACTAATTGTATCCTGGAAAACTAACTAGGGAAATGCATACTATTAAAGGTTAGAAGATTAATAGCTTTACCATGTTCCAATAATCATTGCAAGTGTTTACCTAATGACTCTGTGGTTTGCCTAAAAGCCCTAAGGAAGATATTGTCTTTTTAAATTGAGTACAATTTGTTGAAGAAGTGGGAAGAAGGAGTGGTAAGAGATCATAGAGACAGGAAACAATACAGGGACAAAGTGGAAAGATGGTTTAATAATTAGGACTGTGCATTAATAATTAGGACTGTAATTTACAAGCAATAAGATGCACCTTGCACTTGTATCTTCTGTGAGCTCTGGGACAAATTATTCAGAGTAGTACTCATCTCAGCAAATGTTATCTGTAGTCATCCAAACTCTTTTTATAATCAATAGAGGAAAAGAAGACGTTTACCAGAATGCTTGAGCAGATGCTTATGTTCCCCAGATGTATCCATTTGGCCTTAGAGAACCACCTTGTGATTAGTGATGGTTAGATAAAATAGCTTGGTGTCTCTCCTAGCAAGCAGTTACAGTGCCAAGTACAGTAGATAAAAAGACAGGTTAGGATTGTAGGCAACCTGGGTTCAGACCCCTGAAAAAATATAGCTATATAGGCACTTAGACTTAAGACTTGGGGTGCACCAGACTTCAGGCTACACAGGCGGAGCGGTATTATAGTTAATGCTTCTAAGATCCCTGGCCATAAAATGGGAATATCCAGTACTTTGCTATCTCACGGGGGAGAGGAAAAGAATCAGTAACCACACAGTGGTAACCAGTAATAGTGACAGTAAATCCTGCTTAAGGCTGATAGAGTAAGAATCTGATTTTGTCTAAAAGAGGGTGAACGAAAATATAAATGTGAGGATTAGGATGTTTGTCTTAATCCATACTCTAGAATGACTGGTAAAAAAGAGCACAATTATCTGTAAGTGAATCTACTGAAAAATAAGTTACTCTTCTCAGTGCAAGCAGCTAATTATAAAATTTATGTTAAAAAAAAAAAGGTTGTAATTTTGCATTCTCCTACTTTGTTTTCCAAGGAGATATCTACAAAGTCATTCATAACTTTGTGCTGGCGTGAGCTGCCTAAGGAACAAAATGTCTGACCTGCAAAACTTTTCTACTATTTACAAATGACTGCAACGCAATTCAACAGCTGAAAAGTTAAAAAGTATTGGGTTTTATTTAGTGGAACTGAAACCCCACAAGATTGCACTGAGTTTCCAAATTTCCCAAGCTACCTTTTAAAGAATTGCTTTCTTACTAGGTTTCTGCAAACCAGCAAGTTAGCTAAGTGAGCTCTGTGAGTTAGCAAGGGGAGCATTCAATCACCAGACAGTAGTTCCTAGAGCTGCTACTAATATTTAGCTGCTTCCAGGAAAACTTCTATTTCTACCTTTTTGGAGATGTCAGTAGTCCAATGAGCCTAGCAATCAGGCAGGCCAGCTATGTGGGAAGTGAGTTGCTCTAGCTATCTGCAAAGCTTGGGAGATGCTTAGCCAAATCTCCAGACCAAGAGCCAACAGAGCCAGTTGTTAAGGAAACCTTAAAGTTCATCAGGCACCCTGTGAATGCATCTAGCTAAATACCCGATTGTCCTGCAAACCTGATCAAGCTGGTGCCCTGACAGCCTGGGTATGCCACTGTCTGCCTCCCTGGGATCTCTGCCTGTTGCTCGGGCAAGAGGGCTGCTTTGCTCCCAACTTTGCAGTGTTTTTGGCTGGTTCACAGGATGAACAGCTGTGGTGTGCACAGGGTCGGAGAGACAGACAGCTCAGCAGATGGAGAGCAGTAGAAATTCGTAAAATGAGTCGTGGGAGCCTGGGAAAATCACTTAGATTTATTTAGAAGACTTAGGAAGCTGAATGATTTAGTTTCTTGGTTTCCATATGAAGTGTAGATATGATTTAATATTTCCCTGAAATATTGGATTTTTCTGGATCAGCATTTTCTGTCAATTTTTTTAACCAGCTCTACTTTCATGGCCTATTAAAAACAGTTAAACATTTTTGCTAGTTCCATATAACTGGAAAACAGAATAATTCATATTTAATATTATTATGCATTTTTATTTTATACTTTTCATCTAAAGAGTCAATTTAGTCTTGCAAGAAAAACAAAACAAAAAAAACAAATGCCATTTCATTTGGAGCTTTAATAGCCAACTGAGAAATCCAACCCAGCTGAAACACTGTCAGCAACCATTCTCTTGACCTTTTAGTCCTGAACCCACATCTCTTTCCTCGGCTCTAGAGATTTCTAGGCCTGGAAGGGAGTTTTTTCTTTCAAATGTAAAATATCACTCTCTAGCTTTGGGGCTAAATTGAAAATCTACTTGTCTGATTTAACACTTTAAAATGTCATTGGTTCTTATACTATTATTGACTACAGTATTTGCAGCTCTCTTGGGGGTGAAAAATAGTTGCTCAACAATGGAACCTGGATTGATTTTCATTCATTGACTTTGAAAAAGGACATAAACATCCTAAACTATGTATTCATTCAAAATTTATCATTCCTCCTTATGTTTTAATCATGCTTTAGGAACTGATCTTATTGTTCCTTTCAAGAAAGTCGGTAATAAGTTAATGAATTAGAACTTCATTGAAAAAAATCCAATGAAACTGCTTTTCAATTGATTATTTAGCCCTATGAGAATTAAAAGTTTTTAAGAATCTACACACATAAACACAAAGACCACATTCTTCCAGGTATATATATATACACACACACAAATACATGTGTATATATATGGAAGAATTAAAATACATCCAGCTTCATCATTTCTATTTGTTATGATTGACTGTAACTTATAATATATATAAATTCTGAATTTCTCTTATAAAACTTTTTACCGATCCTGATATGGGAAATTCACACATTTGGTTTTCTGATAAAATGAGAAGCTGGAAGAATGTGTAGTGAAACACGTACAGTATAATGCATACACATCCTACAAAACATTTAACTATTTACCAACAGATTTTGTAATGCAACCAGAATTGTCAGAATTCCCCAAATAATTGTTTTTACATCTGTAGTATGACTAGCATCAGTAAAAAACTATCAAAAAACAAATAACAAGTAGTGAAGTAGTTCAGGTACTTATTGGAGGATATGGAGTTCAACAGAGTGAAAAACTTCTGAAAGCCTGATCTTCTCACATCTTATGGCTGCCTTAACCCTTAGGATCTTCAGCACCCTATTAAGTCTTCCTCTCGTTGACCACAAATTAATTCCTGGATAGAAATTTGCTCTTCAGGGAATCGATATTTTGCAAAAAAAAGGGGAAAAAAACCCCTCTTTTTCATTGCAAGTTGTTTAAGTTATTATTAATTGGTGAGGAATCTGGGAAAACAGGCTTGAAGGAATCAGATTCATCGACACACTGTGGAGTTTGATGAAAGACACTGGACACGGAAACATTATTATTTTGCATTGCAGTTATTTAATATTAAATAAAATAAAGTGGACTCTTCTTGTTCTTCAGCAGAAACCATATAAAGATAAAGGTTTGAAAAATATTTAACGTATGTAGAATTGGTTTTAGAAAACAGAAAATTAAAGAATGTAGGTCACATGTATAGAATCATAGAATCATTAAGGTTGGAAAAGACCTCTAAGATCATTGAGTCCAACCGTCAACCCAACACCCCCATGCCCACTAAACCATGTCCCTAAGCACTACATCTACATGTCTTTTAAATATCTCCAGGNCCACCCAATAGTTACTAAGCAAAAACACTTTTAGGAAATTCATGCTGTTTCTTCTACATTTCCCAACATTTTCAAGTACAGCTCACAAAAAAAAAAAAAAAAAAAAAAAAAAGAAAGCTGTACACTGAATCATAAAAAAATAAGCAAAAAGAATATTGTTAAATAGCTCTNACACGGAAACATTATTATTTTGCATTGCAGTTATTTAATATTAAATAAAATAAAGTGGACTCTTCTTGTTCTTCAGCAGAAACCATATAAAGATAAAGGTTTGAAAAATATTTAACGTATGTAGAANTACACTGAATCATACAACAATATGCAATGAGATTATTGTTAAATAGCTCTAGATTTCAACTATATTTTGATGTCTTGTCACATAGGAAGAATAATCTTCTTGTGAAAGTAATAGATTCACAAATCCAGAACTCCTTTCTACAGGATGCTATGAAGGTCAGTCATGAATGAGCAGTTTAGAGGCCACTCAGAGAATCACTTTCAAAGGTATTAGCAGAAGGTGATTTTAATAGAAATTTATAAAAGCATGACTTTAATAGAGTTTGATGGCAAGGTTCACTCTATCACTTACTACACGGGTGAGGCATACAAAAGCAAAGAGCATGGGAAAATGAAAAACCCTTGGTTGATGTAAACACTACTTAGCACCAACTAAAACATCAGCATGTTATCAACATTATTCTCACACTAAATCCAAAACACAACACTATACCAGCTACTAGGAAGAAAATTAACTCTATCCCAGACAAAACAAGGACATCGTGTTAGAATTGAGTTGGGATGATATATACAGAGGCCAAGGATGAAAAGGTTAAGGAAGACCCTCCCGTTGAGTCAAAAGATTCAGAGTAGACGCAGCTAGATCTACCCCTAGTCCCAAACCTGGTCAACAGTATATGTCTAAGGGATTATATGTGTTTAGCAGCAGTCTAAGGTTCATTCACAGTTTTAAGATGGATCATAAGATTTAAGCAAACTATATTTCCTAGCAGGTATTTCCATCAATTCACAGACACGCAGACACAGATACAAAGACAGATAAATATACAAAGATATACCTGTTAAAAATCCCCCTCGAGTTCAGTGAAATACTCATGTAAAATGTTTCAGCATTTCTCAACAGGCAAAGGGTTGAGCCTCGAGGAGTGTTGTAGCCCAGGTCCCGTGCCAGTCAGAGACGGTCCTCGAGAGTTTGCAAACTCTGAGGAGCATTCCACTCAGAAGGAGATTCTGGGCGCAGCCTGCTGTGGTGCAGGAGAGCTCAAAGGGTCTCACTGGGACCACTGTTTATAGGGTCGCAAGATGATTGACTTTAGTCATCCATCAAAACCCTGAAGGTTTCAGTAACAACAGAATCTTTCCACTTGAGCTACGACTCAGATAGGATGTGAGGGATGACAATTATCCCCACTTTCATCCTCCACTTGGGTCAGGCAGCAGAAGTTTCTGGTACAATGGGTACATTCCCCAACCTCAGCTACGCAAAAGTTCCTAATACGGTAAAGGGATGTTTCACCACCTGACTCATGACACCAAGGCCAAGGTTTAATGGGAGTTTCTAAGATTGTGGAGTGGCCCAGGAGGCGAGGTGGGCGAATGCACCACCACAAGGTCACAGATACAAATCACCTCTGAAAGATGTTTAGACAAAATCCTCCGTGAAAACTGAACCCAATCGTTCTTATGCAATCCACCTATGAAAGCTTCTAAGACTGAAGTTGCCAAAAGCTGGGGGAGAGAGGGAAACAGTACTGAAGATTTGTTCTATTCTTTTGGCTTCTTGTTTGGAAGTACAGCTTAACTGTACAGCAAAAGAGCTTCAGGATTCTTTTACTTGGAAGCTTTGCTTTTTACACCATAGTGGTAAAAGTATACTGAGAAATGTTCAGGCAGGAGGAACTCCCTTTATGTTGATAGTAGTGAGGCACTTCAGAATTGCCAATCACCTGTCTGAGTTTTATGTGGTTTAGTTTTCAACATTTTTTATCTGTGCCAGCGTGTATGGCTCATTTGACGAAGATGAGAGGTAGAGACTACCTGACCTAAGCTGTGCTCAGGCGGTAGTATTGTTTTTACAACTCTGCAGAAGATGTTACAGCACATAAAAGCTCTAAAATATATTGGCAACTGAAGACAAAAGGCACTCTGACTTGTTGGCAGATGATGACTTCTAACCCATTCTACTAAACCACGTAGCTTAACAAGTGATGGTTGAAGGCTCCTGTTGATTTTTATGAAAGATGTTGCAATTGTTCCTTGTACTTTCAGAATTCATCCGTTACTCTTCTCCTTTGAAGAAACATAAAGCCTGTATTGTACTTCTGTGTGTTCTTTCTTCTTCTATACATCTCTCTAAAGAAAGCCTATGCATGTATGAAGAAACTGAAATAAAATAATTTAAAATTCTTCAGGTAATATTCTTCAAAGGAAATGTTGAGATTTCAGGAAATTAATAGTAAAGAGCTGTCTTCACTGTCTTTTCAACATTTGAAGCTCCCTTTTAAAGAAATTCAGGATATTGCATGCAAGTCACTTTAGAACTCCATGAAACACTAACTCATTGACTTTCCAGACTGTAAATGTTTGTTCATGCAGCAAAGACTTGCCTTATTTCAACACTTCTTAAGAAATTTGCTGTTACTTTTCCTGAAGTGATTTCAATGTTCTGACTGTTATTTTATTTAGGAGTGGGTCATGAAATACTTTATGTTTGGGAAAGAATTTCCCAGTGCCTAAAAATGAAGTGCAAATAGAAGCAAAATGTTACTCCAATAGACATTTTTCGTATGCCCTCTGTGGTTACGTGTTGTGTGATTCATCCTGTGGAATAAATTTTATTCTGACATAAGACTTTGGTAGAATGGACATTTCTGTGATGGAAAAGAGGCAATGATGAGTACAGCCAAGTGCCATGCTTGCTTACTTACTTATTTCAGGAAATCTGTTTTTTAAGTTGTAGCCACAGCTGTACATATACAAGACAGATACAAGACAAGACAATCATGTTATATGCCTTCATTATTAACTCTGGAATGACTTCTTAAAAAAAAAAAAAAAAAATCAGTTCTCCATTTTTTCAGTAGGCTTTTATATAATTCAAATAATTTTCTATCATCAGGCTAAAATAGCTGCATTACTCAACTCCAGTTGAGTAACAGTACTGCAATTGCATAGTTTACATCTTCATACTTAGAGAAACTCCAGTGTAGCACAACCTGCTTATCTGCTGTATTAACAGTTGCAGGCATTATATCAATTTACACATACTAGAATACTTGCTACATTCAGGCAGATGATAATGTGGTCCCTTAATAATTTTGGTGGCCCTTTGTTGGACTCTCTCCATCATGTCCATGTCTCTCTTTTACTGAGGAGCCCAGAACTGGACACAGTACTCCACGTGTGGTCTCACCAGTGCTGAGGAGAGGGGAAGCATCACCTCCCTTAACCCAATGGTAACACTTCACCTAATGCAGCCAAGGGTACCGCTAGCCTTCTTGGCCGCAAGGGCATTTTGCTGGCTTATGTTCAACATGGTGTCCACCAGGACCCCCAGGTCCTTTTCTGCCAACCTACTTTCCAGCCAGTTGGCCCCCAGCATATATTGGTGCATAAAATTGTTTCTCCCTAGGCGCAGGATTTCTGCACCTTAAACTTCATGAAGTCCAGATTTAGGGAAGATTATACAAGTTGTAAATCAGGGAGCTTGTTATGAATCCTCCAAATGATAGAGATACATGAAACAGAAGCACTAATTGAGAAGCTGATCATACATTGTGTCTATGCACATAAACCCTATTTAGATAGATTGGGAAAACCAGGGACAAGGAGTCTAAAAGAAGTGTACAGCAAAAAGAAGAAGTGGCCCTGGAAAGAAAGGTCCTAGAAAGAAGGTGGTGAAGGTACTGGCTAGAGGAAAGATCCTGGAAGTTGAGGAAGGACCTGAAGTTAGGGAAGACACATGGACATGAATGCAGGGGGAAGCTGAGGGACCTTGGCTGGTAACACCCAAGACTGGTAACTGCAAAGAGTGGCACAGCACAATCCAACACAACTTTGTGCCCAAACTTCTTTGGTCAGCAGAGACCTCCCTGCTGGGAAGAGAACATAAGACCTACCCAATGTAATGCTGAGGTGAACAAGTAACTGAGCGTGAATGATAATCTAGTAGGGTAAAAACTCTACTCCCCTTGCTTCTTCAATAAACCCCAATATCCAGATCCACTGTGCGTTGTTGTACTCCATCTTGTTGGTGAAACTTAGCTCTATTAAAAAAAAAAAAAAAATTATTAGAGATACTTGGGAAGTATCACAGCTGACCTTCAGAACCACAAAAGAATTTGATTACATCTCTTACTTCAGGCCAATTAGTATGAAAATCAATCAGGAAGAAAAAAAAAATTACCTGGAAAATGTTCTTTCAAGAGGGTAACTGTTAGCAAATATGTTTCAGTTTAGAGACTAATTTCATATTAAAACAAAATTATAAATTATTTGAAAATTACAAATATTTTAATACTTTGAAATTTTCACATATTTTGGAACTAATTTTTAATGCAAAACTGAATAAGGTAAAAATTGATAAAAGAGGTTATATTATCCATAATAGATTGTATTAAAATTCATAAAATAATAATTTGACCAATGATAATGTAACAAGTTGGTTTTATTTCCCTATCTTTTTCTGTGTTGCTTTATTCAAGACATGACTATTTCGTAAAGCAGGAGATTTGTTTAAAAATGAATGCCCAATTTAATTCAAATATATTGTTATAATCATTGCTGATAGTAACCCCATGTGACCTATCAAATTGTTTTGTTGCATTCTTTTTGTTATATTTACTGAAGATAATCTAACGGTGTTGTAACTCTCATTGTCTGAAGACATCTCAAAAGTAATTTGGCTTTTCATATACGTCTCTGACCTTCCTTCCTTCAGTCATTTACTCCCCTCTTCATAAGAAACACAAAAAACCTTTCCTGCACTCATTTAAATGTGCAATCTCATCACCAGCTAAATTATATGGTTCATAATAACTGGCTGAATTTTTGTTTTCAAGTTTTACAATTTATTCTTTAGACGTAAGTATCTGAAAATCTGCTCAAGGAGTTGATTAGAAGTAAATGATTGTAGTAAAATACTTGAGTTACTGAAAATTCTTTTTGTATAAAACCATATACTTCTTGTGAGATTATAATTTTACATTTAATTGATCTATTTTTATAGTATAGTTAGGAGGTACATTTCTGAGTGAAGTGACTGCTTTTAAAACATGCTGGTTTTATAGTCCCAGAGAACAAAATCTCCCACATCAACAACAGGAAACTCAAAATTTTCCACACTGCTCTGTCAAGACTATAGTCATTTCATTTTTCAGGGCCTGCCAGTAAAGACGCCAATTGTACTGCTATATTGCAACAGGAAATCAGGCAGGAGGAATGCCATGCTGTAACTTGAGACTAATAAACAGAGGATGTGTTTTGAAGTTCAAGGATAAGATATTTCCATCCAAATTGGTTATACAGCGCAAATCCCACCTCAGCTACATATATCCAGAGATATTGCCTTCTAGCAGAGTAAACTCATATATGGAATGTGAAATTCATTAGCTTTCATTACAATATTCATTACAAGTCATTACAACAAAGCATGTGCCACCTGGATGGTTGCACAGGTATATGCTCTAGTAGGATATGCAGACCACGACTCTTAGAGACTGTACCCTTGGATACAGCTCAGATAAATCCAGTCATCCCTCTCTGACTATGCTGTAACCTCCATAATGCAATTACAGAGACATTTCCCACAGCACGTAATAACTGCAGAAATACTGCAATACTTATGCTTGTGTATTGGGTTTGCATGGCAAGGTTTTGGCAGCGGGGCGGCTACAGGGGGTGGCTTCTGTGAGAAGCTGTTAGAAGCTTCCACTATGTCCGATAGAGATTCCCCTGCAGCCCGTGGTGAAGACCATGGTGAGACAGGCTGTCCTCCTCAGTCCATGGAGGTCCACGGTGGAGCAGATATCCACCTGCAGCCCATGGAGGACCCCATGCCAGAGCAGGTGGATGTGTTCAAAGGAGGCTGTGACCCTGTCGGAAGCCTGTGCTGGAGCAGGCTCCTGACAGGACCTGTGGACCTGTGGAGAGAGAGGAGCCCACAGTGGAGCAGGTTTTCTGGCAGGACTTGTGACCCCCTGGGGGACCCACGCTGGAGCAGTCTGTTCCTGAAGGACTGCACCCCGTGGAAGGGACCAACACTGGAGCAGTTTGTGAAGAACTGTAGCCCATGGGAAGGATTCAGGCTGGAGAAATTCGTGGAAGACTGTCTCCTGTGGAAGGGACCCCACACTGGAGCAGGGGAAGAGTGTGAAGAGACCTCCCCCTGAGGAGGAACAGACCACAACCCCAATTCCCCATCCCCCTGTGCTGCTAGGGGTGAGGAGGGAGAGAATTTGTAAGTTAAGTTGAGCCCAGGAAGAAGGGAGGGGTGAGGGCAAGGTGTTTTAAAATTTGGTTTTATTTCTCATTATCCTACTCTGATTTGATTGGTAATAAATTAAATTAATTTCCTCAAGTCCAGTCTGTTTTGCCCGTGATGGTAATTGCTGCATGATGTCGCCCTGTCCTTATCTCAATCCACGAGCCTTTCATTATATTTTCTCTACCTTGTCCAGCCGAGGAGGGGAGTGATAGAGTGGCTTTGGTGGGCACCTGGTGGCCAGCCATGGTCAACCCACCACAGCTTCCTTTTCCATTTGTATTAGATCTGCTTCTGAAGTTGTATGCTACATCCGGCCTTCTGCAGAAACGTAGTAAGACAAAGTTAGCCACAGTCAAAGAGAAATTTGTTTTGTGTAGGCAAACATTCACCCCTATACAAGAGTTCAGCTCAACTAAATGGGATATCCTAAATAATAGAAAATATAGACAAATAATTTAGATTCTAAGCAATGTAAAAACATGAATCTAGCTTTGCCAAGAAAAGGGTATTCTTATTACTAGCACAACACTGGACATTGGCTCTAGGTTTGTTTTTTTCTTCTTGTTTACTCAAAAAATCTGCCTTTAAGGCAAACAGTTGCTTTGATATACTGATGCATTACAAGTAAGAGCCACTGGGCAAATGGTAAACACAAAGGACTGTGTTAGAATGTACTTATAAAACCACTTTTGAGTTTCCATGATTTTCATGATCTCATATTTGAAATAATTTGTCACACATTAAAGACACTTGCAATATTAAATTAAATTTGTTTGTGTTAATGCTAGTGAACTCCAGTTAAGTCTGCCTAGTACTAAGTCTTTATTATGTCTGGTATTATAGCTGTCAGCAAACAAACAAGTACAAAAAAGAACACTTTTTTTTTTTCTCTCTCTCCTTTTTTTATTTATTCCTGTGTTTGACCACTTAAAGATATGCAGAATATAGGGCACATTCTGATACAGCTTGAATTTTTCCCTTTGGCTAATCATGGACTTTTAAGACATCAGTGTTTCTTTTTATAGAGTTTAGCATTTCTTGTGTTTGAATTGATATTGCTGCTAACCTTTTTCCCTTTTTCTCATTCTCTCTTTTTAAATTCCAGCTCTTCAGGTCTTCTTCATAGCATGATTCCTCACCAGTGAGAGAGGCAGAGATTCTTGATCGCTATGAAAATCACCTCTTATCCATCTACACATTCTCATCAGAATTCTGTTACATGAAAAAAAAGAGGAAAATTCTATGCCAGGGAAATACAGATTTCTATCTATTTTTTATATAATTTATTTTTGATCATACAAGTGTATTAGTAATTTTTTTTTAATAGTCTCTCATGAGGTTCTAATGAAACAATTAAAAATTATTTCTATAGATAAAAGAGAAAATGGAGAAATATTTGAAAGACATAAGATAGGGTGCCTTAATGACATTTTCTTTTAGAATTTTTCATACTTTCACTATATCCCTCAGTTTCCACCTCCTAATAACTTACTTTCTGAATTATTTTCCTGTCTTCTCCCATATTTTCCCCTTCCCCCCTTGATTACATATATTTACTCTTTTTCACATATATATAGATAATTAGAAGAGTTTGAGGGTAAGACTTTTCTAGCAGAATCTACTCTAGGCAATGAACCCTTTTGTGCCAAGAAAAGGCATCAACAGCAGTTATAGATGAATTAACACAACTCCCCCACCCCGAGTTAACTGTAAGGGGCAGCAGTCAGAATTCTTACAGATGCTGTATTTCTGTTCTGTTGAATAATTAGGGTTCAGGGAGATCTCCACAGAGAGAGTGATTGCAGTGAAATTAACAGGTCTACATACAGGCTTCAGTTTAACTACCACAGGTGACCACACTGGGATAGCTATGACAAAGCAATTGCAGCATGGACATGCAAAGCTTTCCAAACTTCACAAATTCCAGTTGGTGGAAAGCTTTATTTTTACAAAATGGCCTCTTGCTCCAGGATATTAAGAAGTTGCATTAGATACTAGAGGCCTGTTCATGTTCACAGTCTTTGCTCTGTAGGCTGGATCATTTCTATAGCCTTGGTTTTTAGCAGAAACTGTGTGAACGCTGAAGCTATAGCTATATCTGTGAATCAAATTCAATTTAATTTAATTATCAATGTCAATTCCTGAGGACAGGAAAGTGGTTGTCTAACTAAAAGAATAATTGACCCCACTGTCTGGGTCGGGCTTAGGAGCTATGATGCTTCTGGGACCTTTCCAAGTTTCCCATGTCCCAAGAGGCAGTTTGACCACAACATGTCCCTCTTGCAGCCCTCGCTGACTCTGTAACAGCACATCAGGGGCTATGAGACCTTATTGAACCTGATGTTGCCCATCCTGTGCGGTTACCACCGTGATCTGCAATCCTGAGTGTTTAATTTGCCTATACCTTTAGAGTTACTGTTTACTGCTGTGTGGTAAGCAAGCAAGCCTGGATTAAAATAGAGGTTTCAAAAATTTAAGGATCAATCTTCCTATCAGGTTATCTTCAAATTTGAGCAGAGAAGGGATTGTCCCTGAGCTGTCAGCAGTACAATTTAAGGTCCTTTGCTCTGAGGATATTCAAGAGGTTGGTTCTCCCAGAACATTAAAAGATACAAGATCTTTATTAACCTGTTATACTCTGTTAATCCACGGATGTTTATTGTAAGATTTACTGGGTTTGATAAATCAGCAATTTCTAACAAAATCATTATTTCCAGAAAAAAATCTGTCCCTAGAGTTCTTGATCAGTTCGAAGAGGTCCTAGAATAACCATATTTGTGTCTTTTTCCATAACTGCTATGAAAGTTAGCTGAATCAAAGCCAGTATAGTATAACTACCTACTTTTCAATCATCCTTCTGACATTTCAGAGTCTAGAAACAAGAACTTTTACAAATTAATCAGGTATGTCTTCCTGCAAAACTTTATTTTACGTGATCATAATGATTTATATCCATGTCATTGTTAGCTCAAGAATAGTTTCAGGAATTGTTTCCATGTTATATTCTATACATACATTAAGAGAAAATTTAGTAAAAATACCAGTTGTATATACTTAGGGCTTCCCTTTATTTCTTAACACTTACATTTTAATTATTATATTATTTAATTAGTTTATTAATTTATTAGTTTTTGTTTTGTCCACAAGTAATAAATATTTTAACAAATTATTTTTGACAGCACCATAAAAACATCTACATTTGATGAGGAACAGCTCAAGTTTGTGTCAACTTTCATTCTGGTGCAATTTTTACTGCCAAAATTGTAGTGGTTTACTGCTTTATGGAGACAGAAAATACTGAGGATATGCATACCATGCACGCTTATAGACAAATGAATTGTATGCATGCAAATATATGTAAATAATATAGATGTACATATGCATCTAATGCATTTTTAGTCTTCTGAAACTACCACAGTAGGTTTCATTAATAGTTTTTTGTTTCCTGGGCCAGACAAACCTCTTCGTCTTCTCTAATACCACGCATCCAGAGCTCTAAGGGATTGTAAGTATTTACCTAATCACTGGGTACGTAGCTGTGGCATTAAACTTATATGTCTTCCTGTTGTGAGTTCCCTGACTCATGTCAAATGAAACTTTTTTATAGAAGTAAGGAGTGCTTAGTTTAGCAGTTTAGTCTTAGATTTCTATTTCTATTGTTGTTTCTGATGCCATGTGGAAGAAGGACTGGTAACAAGGATACAGTAATGATTTGGAGATTTAAGTCTTTCAGTGGAAAACTTCTGCAAGCCTGACTTCAAGACTTTGGAAGCATGCTTTTTGTCTTTTTTTACCTTCTGTTTCTCTGAATGTATAGTCAGAACAGAAGCAGTCAATGTAACAAAGTTGCTTAAAGCTCTGGAGAATGTCTCTCTCTTCAGCATCTGTCAGGACACAATAAAAGCTTCAAGGGAAAAGTGTTCTCTTTTTTGCTATTATATTTGAAACAATTGGAGCTCCTTGTAATACACGCCTGGAAAGAATGCTAAAACTAGTAGAAGAGGGACAAACAAAAAAAAGATTAAAGCCATTAAAAATGCAGTTTGCTTGAAGCCACTTAAAGAATCTTTCTCAAGATGGAAAGCAGCCATTCAATTGCTACAGCCAGTTTGCTTCAGAAGGAGAAAAGCTTCTGACAGGAAAAAAAACAAACAAAAAAGTATCATGGGTTTTAGTATTGTTTTTCTGATACTGTGGATTATGCACTAGACACAAATCTCTCTCTCCTTGTTTGGTGGTTTGTGTTTTTTCCCCTCTCTTGAGAGTGTCTTTTGCCTCTGTTTCACTACTGTCCTAGTCTTTCAGCTACACCTGACCAAACTAAACCTAGAATATAATGGAAAGATTTTAACTTTTATTTTTATATTGCCTGAAAAGGAAAAGCTTTTTTCAAAAAATTAAAACAAACAGGAGTTATTCAACACAGTGTATTTTACTGTGAGAAGCATACTGAGAGAGATGTTTTTTAAAAAAAAAAAACAGATCTTACAAAAGTGGCCCAATAATTAAAACATCTTTATTTCAGTAAAGCAAAATGGAAACAGACTTAAAAGTATTGATACGTAAGAGTATTGCCATTACTTTGTGCTTTTTATGCATTGGGCACAAAACTTTGAGGACGTACAGAAAACAGTTGGTTATAATATTATTTTCTGTATTTTCCTATTTCATTTGGTATACAATGGGTTATACAGATTATCTCAGTTTACACACAAAGTCTGAAATTTGAAATGTTCTAATGAGACTTTTGACACCTTTTCAAAGTTTCAAGATATGATGTGAGAATAAATTATGAATGTGCATGAAGTGGGGGGAGTAAGGGAAAGCATTATGAAGACTGGCCATTTTATATCATCAAACAATGTAACAGTCTGGAATAAATTAAAATTCTTTTTACTTCCACATACTATATTGGACACTTCAGGCCAGCAGTCAAATGTGGAAAAAAGTGTGGCTGGTGTATTTTCAAAAAAAATCTGATGGTTGACTAACAATTCCATTTGAACCAAGCGTTATATCCCAGTAGAATTACATATATTTAATGTTTGCACTGTTCAGGCAGTGTTTTAGCTTATCTGCTTGTTGTTAAACCAAGTATGATCTAACTGCCTCTCCAGAATGGGTGTGAGATATGAAAAAAGTGAAACTAACAGTGAAACTTTTTTTTTGAGTGCTTATTCATTAACTCTATTATTTCTTAAGTATAAAATTTAATACAGAAGTAAGAATCTATTTCTGATTTTACATATCTTTATATATTAAATGCCAAGAAAATCTGTAGAATTATAGAGACTTGCAAGGTTTTACACACTGAAGGCTAAAGTAGGTTAGTGTTCTTCCAAGACAGGGACAGGCACAAGGAATGGACATCTTTCTAAATGCATATTTAGTGAATAAGTTAAACTCTGCATATTAATACACATGAAACTTCTTAGTAGAAAATGAAATCTTCAATTAGTAGAAAATAATCCTTTGCTTTTCTTACATTTTCCCCAAACTTTTAAAAACATAATGACAATTTGGTGTAATTTTCTTAGTTATTTTATCCACAAAGCTGGAAGCAAACTCCAAATTATTAAACAGTCCTGTATTACCCACTGGCACTGTATAATACCTTACTGTACAACTAGAATAGTGTTGTACAGTATAATATGTTTACTTCCCCATCACTAAGAATCTGCTACTAAAGTAAAAGAGTTCTATTGTAGGGTTCCTCAGATTAGATATTTAATCCAGTACACAGATCCTTTTTGATTTTTTTATCATGAAATCTTTTGATAAAATGGCCATGTTTGGCACATCTGAAAGTTTCTGTACCTATTTATCATCTGTTGTCTTTTAAGTGTACCTGAGTCACACATAAGACAGTCCACTGAAGAGTATCTATGAGGAAATTCAACATTTAAAATGAAAGGTAAAATATTATATTAGAAAAAATATATACAAAAGTAGTTAATATAGTTTTCAGATGTCTGTAAGATATAGAAACTCATGATATTTCAAGGCAAAACATATTTATAAATGAATTAATTTTTTCAGTGTTTGCTGGTCTAATTTCATTTGCCTCTCCAGTCTTCCCAGAATTTAGAATTTTATTTAGTGTATTTCAAGTCTTACAGCTTTTCCCCCCCGTGAAAACTCTGTCAGGATTTCATATATTCTTGTGAGAATTTAAACTTCCTATTTTAAACACAGTACATTTCTAGTTCCTTCAGACAAACTTGAAAAGTAAACATAAGTGCACCTAGCAGTTCAAAATATAATATGTAAATAAAAGAAACCTCTCACATACATGATTTTTAATTCTTTCTACTCATAGTTTTTGCATATTAAGAGTTCATAAAGCTGTGAATATTTCTCTTCTTCCACTGGTACAAATACAGTTATAAATCTACTTCAGGAATTGAAGTTGGAGACTTTCATGCATCTCCCACAGGGTTATGGCTGTCTTATTTCTTTTTGCCTTGAACAAGGTCTTTTCAAAACCAAAGCAACAAATTATTTCTAGAATCTCCAATATCATGTTCTCACTCCCCTTCTATCAATCAGATATAGTTATATAAAGTTGTGATTTCATTCAATGTTTGAGCTAGGACAGCTGTGCCATGTGAGCTGCATAATTTCATCAGGGGAGGAACATGCATGCAGAAAGACCACAAGACCATCTTCTTTAAACCCAGAGACTCTAGAATCAGCAGCCAAAAATTCAAATTTCTTTTAAATGACAATGGAATTTCAAACCAGAACTTTGCCAGTCAGTGCCAAACCAGAACTTTGCCAGATAACATTTAAAACTTTTACTTGTTTATGGCAAGCACAAACATAAGCTAAAAAAAGCTTTAAGTGAGCTCTTTTTTGTGTTTGTTTGTTTGTTTGTTTGTTTTTAAAGAATATATGTCCACATTGTATTACAAAGGAGGATCCCTGTCTGATGTGCTTCACAGTAGTACATTATGTGGTATATTACCAAGACTACTCATTGAACCAGAGATTTAAATCTCCTTTTCACTTCGGTACCTGGAAATGGCTCCTGTAAGCCAGTGAGGAGAGTAGAAGGAAGACGACCTTTTTTCTGACAAAGGAAGAGGAGGATATTCCATTTTTAGTTACATTCCATACTTTTACCCTCAGACTCAAGCTGTCTGTGTGAGAAATGTTTTTTCTACTATTCTATTCTTGCTTTCACTGCCTGTTAAACTAAAGGTCTATGAGACATGAACACGAAGAAATTGGCAAAATTGCACTGTAGAGGCTGTGAATGGTTGTGGTTTTGAATGGGAGGTTATATTCAGTTTTAGGAGAATAGTAATTTCTGGAAGTCATTCATTTTCCTTTCTACTTTAGAAATTGAATGATAAAATTAAAGTGGTAGTGGAGGAGGAAGTACATAGGAAATCTTACTGATATGTATACTAAGTACTAGAGCTATAGTAACTAAGCTTCTAAATTAAACTAAACTAATTCTTAGTCTAATCTACCCTAAAAAGCAATATTCTCTGATTCTCCAAAGTTACTGCTGCTAAGTAGAAAAGGCAATGCTAAATATAGAAGTACATGGTTTTGTTTGCATGTTGAGGATGGTCCTTAAACCCAAATCTACTCAGCAATGCACGTACTTTTTTCAATTATTTATTTATTTATTTATTTTCTGGAAGACACAGAGCAAGAATACTATTATTAGTTTCATTAAAAGTGATTACAACCACAGTTAAATATTGACCTTCAGATATCTAAAGAGCTTTTCCTTGATTTGAGAAGGGTTTTGTCTACTTTTAATTACGTTTACACTCTGCTCTCAGAGCAGAATAACAAAAATTTTTGTTCCTGAAGAAAACTGGTCAAGAATTTACACAATCAAACCCAATATAAATGGAGATAAATCATCACGATCATTTTGATATAGTTTTACTGTTGGCTAACTTTTTTCAGGTTTCTTTTCAGAACAAGGATTAACAATCTAATGCTTCATAGCTACAAAATTATATGTGAAACTTCTCATCTTTCATACAATATGCACCAGAAAAAAGGCAGATTAAACACAGAAATAAATACTGTACCTATTTCCTGATAATTACCAATTTAAGTATGCATTCAATCAACTTAATAGTAATTACATTCATTTTTGTCTTTTCTTGATAAAATGAAATTTTCTGTATTGGGAGGGATTTTGTTGTTTCTCTTATTTTCTTTGCAAAAAGCTGTTTCTTTAGGAGGACAAAAATTAATGGTCTTACTGACTGTATGTGGTGATAATTCCGTGTGGTTGCTTCAGAAACACAGTTGATAAAAACACTACATAAAGTAATTCAACAGCAGGGTATTTGTGTTCTTGGTTAATCAGTAATTTGTTTCCTACTATTGTATGAGTAATTTACAGATGATTGTTCCTTTTTTCTTGCACAGACTTTATTGGAGACACATGCCTTTTCTGTATCAAATACAGGTAAGGTTGGAAAATATGCTTATATCACTTATAGGTTCTTTATACTAAGGAGAATGGATTTGATTTTTTTTCCCCCTAGATACAAATATAAGTATATCAGTGTTTCTCTTCTTACTAGTTAAAAGTTTAACTGTGATGTGGAAAATGGTATGTCCAGCTGTGAGAGCTTCCCTGAGGGATAAGAAATGAAGTCAGACACCGTAGACTGAATTTTCCCAGTAAGTTATTTTCTTCTTGTTGTTTGTGGGATGGAAAAAGGCAGTAAGAACTCTATCCTTTTCATCTGTATTTTAGTCACTGGAAGTGATTTCTGTAAATCATACTGTGCTATTTTTAGCACTAGCCTGTTCTGAGTTCTCATTACATATTTCCTTTTTCTCTCTCCATAGGGATTCCTACTCACTTCTCTTTTTATTATTTATTCATTTTAAAGTGGATTGACGTGCTAGGATTCCCTGGAGTGCATTTGCTATCATTTTGGAATGTGGTCATTAGTGTCCAGCTGTGATATTTTATTGTGAGATTTCATTTTCACTGTTTGGACTTTCCTGGGACATAAGGAAGATTAATTTTATATGACTTTGTTGTGTATATAGGGCAAGATTTTCTTTATTCAAATTTGTGTGGTTTTTTGGCAGTTTGATTTGACCTGTGGCTAAAACATGTTTTCCCATTTATTTGCCAGCTATGCTTAGGTTATTTCTTCTTATGCGTTAACCTGACCTTACAGACCATTCCCCTTACTTTTTCCCCACAGATGAAAACTCTAATGTCATTATTTATTTTTTAAAGTATTGTATACTGCCAGAGTGGAGATTTAACCATTAATATAGGAAAAATAAAAGGAAATTGATAGCCTTTCCCCAATTCCTAAAATATGCAAGCTTATAGAATTCATTTTGCAGAACTAAGCAGATATGATCCCAGCACATGATCTCCTATGACATGCTTCAATTAAAACTAACATTTCAGCAAGCTATTTTAGATTTTTGACTTTAGATTTTAACTAGAGGTATCATATATCTGTCCAGTAGTAACATTTCTATTCCCACTCTTAAGTCACATGATGAAAACTTTACAATACAAAATACTTAATGAAAAACAGTTTACTTCAAATTTCAGGAATGAAGATATGTTATTTTTCTTCAATATGTTCTCATCTTGCCTTTTAAATGACGTCAGAGAAGCAAAACTAAGCTTCTTGTTCACAAGAATATAGTTAAAGTCTTCTATAAATGGTTCTTACCTTCCATTAGTCACTGGTTTTTAAACTAGAAAGACTATAATACCAGTAAATATTCTGTATTTTCTTTAATGAATAATAATAACCCAGTGGACCTAATTCTGACCCCATGTGTACAGCTGCAACTTTTCATGCGTAAAAGCATATAAATCAAAAGAACAAGCTATATTCAACCCCAATTTGGAACACACCCAAATACAGAGATGACAAATAACTTGTGCAAAACTCCGTATCTCCTGTACTTGCCAATGTAACGCCCATCTACAAGAACGGCCGGAAGGAGGATCTGGGGAACTACAGGCTGGTCAGCCTGAACTCAGTGTCGGGGAAGATTATGGAGCAACTCAATTTGAGGGCGCTCACGAGCCATGTCCAGGACAACCAGGGGATCAGGCCCAGCCAGCACGGGTTCATGGAAGGCAGGTCCTGCTTGACCAACCTGATCTTCTATGATCAGGTGACCTGCCTAGTTAATGAGGGAAAGGCTGTGGATGTGGTGTACCTGGACTTCAGTAAAGCCTTTGACACTGTCTCCCA
>VZTQ01003197.1:145304-171251 GCA_013400755.1 Pelecanoides urinatrix
AAGCTGGTGAAGGGCCTGGAGAACAAGCCTTATGAGGAGTGGCTGAGGGAGCTGGGATTGTTTAGTCTGGAGAAGAGGAGGCTGAGGGGAGACCTCATCGCGCTCTACAACTATCTGAAAGGAGGTTGTAGCGAGGTGGGGGTTGGTCTCTTCTGCCAAGTAACCAGCGATAGGACGAGAGGAAACGGCCTCAAGTTGTGCCAAGGGAGGTTTAGACTGGACGTTAGGAAAAAATTCTTTACTGAAAGAGTGGTCAGGCTTTGGAAGAGGCTGCCCAGGGAAGTGGCTGAGTCACCATTCCTGGAGGTATTTAAAAGATGTGTAGATGAGGCGCTTAGGGACATAGTTTAGTGGGCATGGTGGTGTTGAGTTGACGGTTGGACTTGGTGATCTTAGAGGTCTTTTCCAACCTTAGTGGTTCTATGATTCTATGATACTTGATATCTAAAATAGACAGGCTAAAATAATTTAGTCTACTATTTCCCAAACTTAGAAATTACCACAAATAATAATGTCTCATGGAGAGAATGACACACTAGAATGTCCAAGCAGTATAGAAAATGCCCAGAATTGATAACTAAGAATAGATATTTCTACTTACATATTCTAATTTTGAGTTCCTTCCATAAGATGATCCCCTTATTATGAAGGATGAGGAGAGAAAAGTTAAAATTGTATGTATGCAAAAAGTGAAAGGAATAAGTATGCACAAAGTATAAAACTTAGTTTACAAGTTCAGTGTTATTTGTGGTTCTTCAAATCATTTCAGAGATGGAGTAATGTAAAACAATCTAAGCCTTTGAAGTAACTTACTATTTTCTGCCTCAGATTCCAGATGAAAGGTACTAGGATGTCCCTTTACTTCAGAGGTTTTAAGGATAACTTAATAACAACACAGAACAAAACCAAAAACAAACAAGTTCAACAAATCTATCAGAAAAGTATATAATAAGACCTCCTGAAATCCTCCTTTTGATGAATTTATGTCTCCAAGTCTGTGCACCTCCACTGACTTAACAGAGTCGTCGTAATCACAGAAAGGTGGAATTTTAAAACCATGATTCTAGATCCAGTTTACTGGATCTTTGAGATCTTACAAAATATCTTTTGTTTATTTTCATGTACACTGTGGTTTTGTAAGTGCTACACATTCTGGTTGAAAAGGAAGGACTGAGCAGTGAAGGCAGAGCCTGCCTCTTGGACTGCTCTTGGCTGCAGCGCTCGGGTCTCAGCAAAACCTTCTTGGGGAGTAAGATAGGTTGCCTTCTCTTTTGTAGCAATTGCCATGGCCCTCAGGGTGAGGAAGGGTCAGCAAGCAGCAATACTGAAATATGGGAAGAGACAGGAATCATCCTTTTCTAGGGATCCAGAGATGGCTATATGTGTAAGTTGCTACCTAGGAAAAAATCACTTTGCTTTGCTGATCTGAGAGCAAGGCTGCGGGAACCTGTCTGGGGGAAGGGATCTTCAACCCTTCTTATGTGAATTTGTAACCCAGTAGGTTAGAGTTCTGTCTGTGACAGACACTATGTAATTCAAATATAATTTCTAACAAAAAATTAGAAATTAGAAGATACTTCATTTTGCTGTTGCTGTTGTGCAAGTTGCTATAAACACTGACGTTGGATGCTATAACGTAACAGTGATCATAACAGCAGTTATTCCAATAGTTTTTATATCTACATATATGGCTATACTACAGGCAGACTGTATTTTCACAGCAAGCCTAAATACAGTAAAATATAATAAGACTTTGAAACTGATGGGGATATTTTTCCTCTTTTGGTTATTGAAATGGACCAAATTTTATAATTGCTGTAATGCTTTATGAAAATATTGTAAGCTTGTATTTTGTTAGACTTTCTGAAATATGCTGACATTTCTTCCTTAATTCTTTGTCTTGTTATCTTACACAATAGATTACAAGAAATTACAATATTGTTAGATCACAATGTGTTCAATTTTTTTCAAAGATTTTGCAATAACATCTCTCCCACTCTCCAGTAGGAATCACAAATTTCCTCAGGAATCATTCTTCTATATATAACATCCAGATACTTACCTTGGAAGAAGGAACGATGGCTTTGAAAAGGTAGAAAGTAAAAAGTCAGTTCCTCAAATGATATAAAAACATATTATCATCATGGAGGTTTGAGGTCTGTTGGGAAAACGAACAAAAACTTCAAAACCATTTTAAAACTGACAGCTAAGGGGCAGAGCAAAAGCTGAAATCCAATTAATAGAAACACATTAGACTAGATCCTCTGCTATCTTCTATTGCAGTCAGGGCATGTGTTGACTGTGTCTGCACTATGGGACAGATGTGCTATTAGGGTATGCTGCTTTTCTCATCCAGCTTGCATGCTCAGGTTGCTTTCCAGGGTGTCTGGTAGGACAAGCTGTGGTGCCTATTGATACCTTGTTTTGATATGGAATTGGAGAGAAGGCTCCCTGTGATAAGCATGGCTCGTGATATTAAACTGGGATCCCAATGCAGAGCTTTGTTTTACTGTGATTTTATTTTAAAAATATGTAAACAGGTTATTAATACAGATATGGAATAACCTTACACAAAATAGACAAATTCACACTTGCCAATACTTCTCAAAAATGTTATAGTTCTCTTCTGTTTTTCCAACCTTACTAACAATTTTTATGAAAGGAGGCATGGCTTTGATTTCAGAGACAACTATCTGTAGAGTTCTCTAAGTTGCAAGTGAAATTGGTTTGTCCTTGTAATTTTACCTTGCCTGATACCTGTAAGATGTTTTTGTAGCTTCCCTATAAATAGTGTTTCATATGTCAAAACCCCTATCTCTTAGGATGACAAAGTGACACCCATCTTGCTGACTTCATAGAGTCTGTTACTAAACACACGTGCCAAGTTCTCTGGAAAGTGTTGTATGCATTTCAAATTCTACATAATTGCATTACAAGTATCACATTTTGAACACAGCAAAATTAGATATCTTCATGGATATAACCATAGAATTCAGCACGGTATTTAGAGATTTTTTTTGAGTGATGAATTTGGTTTTGCTTTTTTCATTCACATCATTCATCTTGCAGTTTTGTTTTTTGAGTAAGGAAGAAAAAGTGGAGCAGTATGGCTCATACAGAGCTGCCTATGTGAAAAATAAAAATTGTTTTGAAAAAAAGGGTGTTTCTCCCTTACTCTGTGGAACCTGTGACAAAGAAGTCCACATGTATTTTAAAAGAATTGGTTAACATAAGCCTTTAGTCATGCAAATTTTAGTCAACAATATTACTAACCCCAAAATAATGGACACAAACTTAAAAATCATGCAGATTTACATGGATTTAGGTTTTTCTAACTTGCCCTCTGTGTTTCTGAGCACAGATTTTTTTTTTTTATTTATAAATAAAAGGGGTAGCAAAGTTTTTCTGTATATAATTAAAAACAATATTGACATTTTTAGAAAAAAACACCCAGAACTCCAGAAACAGAAACTTGCATTATGCTACACTTCTGAAAGTATGATGAGATCCTTATTAACCAAAATATCTAGCCCCCTTAGTTATTCAAAAGAAATGGTCAAAAATTGTGAAGTTTTATGAAGTGTGTTTATTTTTCTCTTTGATTTGAGACTTTAATTTATTTTCTCAATCATTTCTCTGCAGATACAGGGCTAGAAACTTATCCTTTTCTTCTTTCAAATAAAAGCTAAAGCATTTCACAATTATACAGTTCAAGACTCTAGAACATTGTGGTGAACATCAAATATTTTTATACTTGGAAGTAATGTAGTCAGTGTCCCCTGTTTTCCTATGGAGAGCCTATGAGAGGTCATAAGCAGCCCACCACAGAAGGTCTCCTGCCTTTAATAAAAATTCTCACTGATTCTTACAATTGATAACTCCAATAGTAAAATCCTTCTTTACTCTTTTTTTCCCTTCCTGTGCATTTAGTTATGTGAATGATGTTTACATACGGAGTTAACTGATTTTGTTGTTTGGGGTTTTTTCCAATTACCGGTATTAGAAAAAATAAGCAGGTTATCTAAGATGTGCTTCATTTGTGTAAAAACATGGCAAATCCCAAATCAATGATTTTTTTTCTTTGTCTGTTATATAACGCAGTAGGTCAAGTATAATCTTCAGACTCATGGCCGTTTTATTAGGACTTTCTTTGATCAATGTAATTTATCAACCAGACTTTTAATAAACGTCCTTATTTGTGTCTTATGCTTGAATTGAAAAACTCTGAGATACACAGTCTTTCAAGCAGCTGCCAAAAGTCAATGGATCAATATAGTCATTTTGCAACCTGATGCAAATTTTTATTGTTGGGAATGGGGGGGAGAGTTGTAATTTTTTAAAGTAAATAACTAACACTTCACTGACAATATAAAAGAATATGTCAATAGTCAGAGATTAGAACTGAGGCATGAGAGAGGATGGAAGAAATGTGAGAAAACATAGCTTTTGGGATGTAGCCTCTGTGTTAGAAACCTCAAAGTTCTATGGTGTTGTTATCTAAGCTGGTAGGAAAACCCTGCTGTATCTGTTTCTAAAGAAAGTTACATTTTGATCTAGATTATTTGAATCCTTTTTAATAAAATTATTTCATTCTTAATACAAATTTTTCAGGTTTATGTCAAAGTAAATTAATATTTCTAATTATCTTTTTTTAAAAAACATGCTTTTTTTTCTTTGTGCCATCTTAGATCCAGAGTCTTTCAGCAACAAGAAGTTAATGGATATGGGAATGTCTCACCCAAAGATATACCAGTTTAACATCCAAACTAATCTTTAAAACCATCTGTATCTTTTCTGCATATTTTGTATCTATTCTGTACGTTTTTCAGGACAGCATCTGTTCTAATTCTTCATTTTAAGCTAATCAGTTCTTCTGTTTATCCCTTATTATCATAAAATTGTCTCAGATCTGTGTTTTCTCACTGTAACAAGAAGTAGAAAAAAAAAAATTGTGACCCCCCCTTCCAGCTTTTTCCAAAGAGATTTTACATGCAATCCTTAAGATTCCATAAAGTTCTGTTCATAATTCTTCCTTCTGTTCAAAGAACAATCATTTTCAGACATAATTCTGTGCCATTGATCAACAGTAGCCAATTAGACCTAAGACAGAAAAAGGAAAAAAAAAAAAGTCATTATCAGATAGGACTTAGCTTTTTTGTCCTGTATTGCAAAGACCTAGGAGGGTAAAGACATAGGAGGTAAAAATATTCACTAATTTTTTGAAAAAGTTGTTTGGCTCACTTTTTTGGTTGGGTTTTTGGTGGGGTTTTTTGTTAATGGAAATCTAACCTTGAGTGAGTATCAATATTCTCCAAGAGAATATTTTTTAGGTCTGAGATGTTTTTTAATTGAATGGGATGATAACATTCAGAACTGGAAATGACTGTATACTATTGAACAAGATATATTTTGCAAGAACATGAAACACAATCTGTTTAGAGACAGGTGAAAAATTACCTCAGGGCAAATAGAGCTGATGCGAATTTTCGGTTTTGATTGATGAAAAGCTCAAGTAATCTTTACCCAATTCTAAATTGGAAGTCATTTAAGTCCATCTGCTCTGTCAGGTTTTTATTTGGCCAGAAAAATAGCTATTAGGAAACAAGAAAAAGTGGCAAGTATTACAGGTATTCCTGGGTTCGTTTTGTTCAGGCTGATAATCCATGACAGCTGAAACATTTTTACCTGAACAGACTGCTGCTTTAATTTCTTCATTACTTTATTAAAAACTGAGTTCTCTGTTTTCTGAGCCAAGCATAAACTGTTTGTTTGCTTTTAAGTAGGACTAAGCCAACTTTTCTAAGGATGTTGAACTTAATTATTGCCATTATAATTAGTGACATAGATATCATAACTTCATAATCTAATTTCCTCTGAGATTTTTTAAGAGCATTGAAAATAATTTCTCTTCTTGTTTACTTTGGTACTCTCTACTTTAAGAAATAATTATTTAAGGTGTTGAAAGACGTTTACGCTATACAATACCCTAACATGACTTGAAATCGGTGTATAAGTATATTATTAAACTGTTTGTTTCTCTCCTTCTGTCTCACATATATTCATATACATATATATACACATATTTTTATATATATATGACACACTTTAACTTATTTCTAGTAAATTCCATTGACAAGTCCATTTCTTTCTTGATTTGAATGTTACTCAGCAAAGCTACAAAAATACCTTTACAGGAGATCATATTTTAAATAGACATATATCAATTTTTTTTTTTTTCCAATTTTAACAATGGTGTAAACTTTTCCCCTCTTTTTTTTTTTTCTTTTAAATTCATTGTGAGATGGAAAAGTGTTATTTTTATTTTCCTTGAAAAACAGAAAAGAATTCCCACTGAGGCTGGGCAAAAAATTTTCAGGTACTTTAGAGTTTTACTACATAAGGTAATTAATTTTAGTAAAGTTTGGCACTGAAAATTTATTTTGAAAAGAAAAGTTGAAAAAAATTATTTTCCATAGCTTGCTTTTACTGTTTTCTTTCCATTTCTGCAGGATGATGGAAGAAGCTTAAACTTATTTAAGCAAAATAGTTTGATCCAAATTTGTGACCAGTTCTGAATATTGCTATTGCATTTATGGATCTGAATGTGTAGAACTGAAGAAACCAGCAGCTGTAACTTCTTTGCTGTCAAAAGTTACATCTTGGTCCATAACATCACTGATTACTGCTGCTAGAGTGGAGTGAAGGAGGAACAGCGCATAATCTGATCTGAACATGACCTGACTTCTTTTTGCACCACTAAACAACATCCAATACACAGAAAACATAATCTGGGATAAACATTCATAACACACAAAACTCCAGTACTTCGTTGTGCACACATAGCAATTTGGAAATGTTATTTCCTGGGTAGAATAAACACCATATTTTCTCAAAACATTTAAATGGAAGGTAAGACATATAAACCAGGTTACTTACATGTTTTATCATATAACAAAATACATGGTTCTCTCCACAATTATCCTGGAGAAAGGTCTTGCTCTACTGCGCTCTCTAGGAAGGTGAGTGGAGCCTCCAGAGAAAAGTATTGGTTAGACAGTGCTACTTGAAAAGGACAGGGACACAGCCCTGGGAGGTGGGGAAAGCTGTTTTCCAGTACATCATGAGATTCAGGTTTCTCATACACTTTGCTATCAGTTACTAACAAAAAATAATAAGAGGCTGTGGTGGGTTGACCCCAGCCAGCAGCTAAACACCACACAACCACTCATTCACACTCTACCCATGCATGGCCAGCGAGACAGGGGGAAGAATAGGAAGAGCAAAAGTGAGAAAACTTGTGGGTCAAGTTGAAGACAGTTTAATAAATGAAAGAGGAAAAAAACCAAACCAAACCAAAAGAAAAAAAAAACAAGTCATGCAAAGGCAATCACTCAGCACTTCCCCAAGTAGACCAATTCCCAGTCAGTCTCTGTACAATGGCTACCTTTCTCCAAAAAAAACCTCCCCTCACTTTTTCTTGCTTAGCATGATATAACACTATGTGGAATATCCCTTTGGTTAGCTAGGGTCAGCTGTCCTGTCTCTGTCCCCTCCCAGCTTCTTGCCCACCCCTGACCTACCCACTCCGGGGCAGATTGGGAAAAAGAGAAAACCCTGATGCTGTGCAAGCACTATTCAGCAACAGCCAAAACACTGGTTCATTATCAACTCTGTTCAAAAATTCAAAACACAATACCATATGATTGAGTTCTGCTATGAAGAAAATTAACTCCATCCCATCCAGATGCAATACAATCTCCACCCCTTACTCCATACCATTTGCATCATGCTCAGGTCCTGCACTATCCAGTATACCCTCGTTAAACACCACCTCCCTTTCCATCCTTTAATACATACACAGATATCATTCTCTTAGTCTATAGGCCAACCCCATCAAATGTCCATCATATCCATTAAATTCCCATGTCCATGACTTGGTCTCCACCTGTTATGGTGGTCACTAGGTTCAGGAGAGGCAGTGTATTGTTTTGAATCATTGGGTGCCAAAGCCAGCTCAGTTTGGGTCACTGCTAAGCTTGCCCAGTTTCTTATGCAACTCTTTCTTATGATGCAGCTCCTTCATGAAATACCCACCTGCTCCTATGTGGTGTTCTCCATGGGCTGCAGTATGGATATCTGCTCTGGCGTGGTCTTCACCATAGGCTGCAGGGGGATACCTGCTCCAGCATCTGGAGCTCCTCCTCCCCCTCCTTCTTCTCTGACCTTGGTGTCTGCAGGGCTGTTTCTCTCACATTTTCTCACTTCTCTGACAGGTGCTGTGTAGTGTTTTTTTACCCTTTCTTACATATGCTTTCCCTAAAGTGCCACCATCATGGCTGAAGGGCTCAGCTGCATCCTGTGGTGAGTCCTTTGGAACCAGCTGAAACCAGCTGTGTCTGACATGGGGCAGCTCCTGCTCTCTTCTCACAGAGGTCACCCCTGCAGACCCCAGGCTGCCAAAACCTTGTCACAGACTCCCAATACAGATGCAATGACTCTTGTATCAACTACATAGTAGGAAGGATAGATATAATTTTGCTTCCTGTAAAGCTCAGGAAAAATCTTCATATACATGCCAAAATTTTTTGAGGAAAATATCAGCTTATTCTGCTGTTTTTTGCTTTATATAAACCACAGCATTGTCATGATATGGAATTAGAGGATTTTCAAACAGAATGGGATTCAATGAGCTTAACTATGAAAGCTTGATATGTGCGCTGAAAACAAATCTCTTTAGGGTTGTATGAATATTCCTGCTATTCTAGAACAGTCTCTTACTTATTCTGTTCCTCTTAGGACCACAGATGACCACAGCATCAAACTTAATTCAAGATTAAATTCCTTAATTGTTAATAATTTTAGAACCATCTCCATATCTGGAAGCACAAACTTGTTTGGCATGAGCCTCTTACTTTGTTGTTACCATGAAAATTTCATTAGAATTCTTCCCATGGTGCGAAAAGGAAAATTATAGGTTAGATTGCTTCCTTACACACACATGCAAGTACAAACAAAGGGCTGATAGGAAACTTTGGCACCTCAGAAGTAATGATAAATTGCTTCATAAGTAAAAGGAAAAGTTTTTATGTTTAGGAGGAAGGAAACAAAGAGTTCAACTACAAACCAGTCCATCTATTTCCACTGGAATTCTTGTTATTCAGTTTACCTAAATCATTCAGAAAAGAAAATGATTAGTGAGTACTGAAATTTTGCAAAACATCACATAACACTAATGAGCTCAGTATAAAACTTAAAAAAAAAAAAAGTTTACATAGCAGTAACAACTGATCATCTCATAAGTATTTGTAACATGCCTTCTTTTGGAGTTTCATTTTTATTTCATCATGTAACCTCAAGTATTAAAGCACTGTCAGATTTCATGGGCAAGGGAGGTTTAAACTGATTTGGTAATTTTTTTTTCAGTAATGATGACTTATTAATAAACTACTGTACTACCAGGAGGGAGGGTTTTTGGAAGACTCAGCAACCTAAATTCCTTGTTGCTGTTTTTCATTATGGACCCTACTATGTTTTTTTAAAACACAAGGATTTTGTTGTAACAAGTGCCCTTGAAAGGTTCCAAGCTGGAAAATTACTGTCTGCTTGTAATATCCAGCACAAGTAGCTTGCTTTATCTTTGAAAGGCTGTGACAACCTAGGCCACTTATCATCTCTGTTAATCTCAGAAGCAAACAGCCCAAGTCACAAAATCTGTAACACAGATGTGGTCAGTATTAGACAAAGTACCTTTGTTGTTTATTTCTGATAACATCTACAAAGACGCAGCATTGTGTTCCTTCAAATTCCTCCTTAATATTTTCCTTTGGTGCCCTTTAAAAGAGGTCTTGACAAAGGTGAGGCAATCTATATGCTCAGACTGCTGCCTATCATGATGATGAATATTATCTTACTGTCTCATTGTAGTCCACTCTGCTGTCTTTGTGATCCGCTCATAAACTCTTTGCTAGAGCTGTTTTACATTATTATGCAACTACTGTCTTTGACAAATTAGTTTATGTTCAGCTGAACTTTGTTTCCATAGTTACAAAGCACAAATTAACGAAGTTTAGTTATGGTCAAAGTTTTAGGAAAATAATCTAAACAGCTGGGGGGTGCATATTTTTTCAAAATACAACCTGGCTGACTAAAGTTGTGGAAATAATTATCATAATTTCTTACCAGTAGAACAGAATCTTTTTGTTCTAAAAAAGCCCCAAACCTCAAAATTAAATAACTGTTTTAGAATACCATATCATTTACACAAAATAATTAATATGTCAGAGCAATTCTGGCTAGTGTTCTCAATCAACCTTAACACTCAAGCTTGAGGTCTGATAAAACACAAAAATAATGAACGTAACTAGTCAGTGGTCTGCTGGGTTTATATTGTCAAAATGATTATGTAGATACCTTTAGACCTTTTATTTAACTTTGTTACCACTTATTAAAGGTTCTGCCACAAAACTACAGGCTCACAAGATTAATGCTGAATGATTTTATATAATTTTGATAATAGTATCAAAGAAATTACTTAATCCTATCACTTATTTTACATACGTGTGATGGGTTCACCTTGGCTGATTGCCAGGTGCCCACCAAGCCGCTCTCCCACTCCCCCTCCTCAGCAGGACAGAGGGAGAAAATAAGATGAAAAAACTCGTGGGTTGAGATAAGGACAAGGAGATCGCTCACAAGTTACCGTTACAGGCAAAACATACTTGACTTGGGGAAGATTAATCTAGTTTATTGCCAATTAAAAATAGAGTAGGATGGTGAGAAACAAAGACAAAACTAAATACCTTTGCTCCACCCTCTGTTTTTCCCAGGCTCAACCTCACTTCTTCATTCCCAAGTCTTCTGCCTCCTCCCTGAGCAGTGCAGGGGGCATGGGGAATGAGGGTTGCAGTCGGTTCACAACACTTCATCCCTGCCTCTCCTTCCTCACACTGTTCCCCTGCTCCAACATAGCATCTCTCCCACCGGATACAGTCCTTTGTGAACTTCTCCAACATGGATCCTCCCCACAGGCTGCAATTCTTCAAGCATTGCTCCAGCATGGGTCCTTTTCCATGGGGTACAGTCCTTCAGGAACAGATTCCTCCAGCTTGGCCCCCCTGTGAGCCACAAGTCCTGCCAGAAAACCTGCTCCCTCATGGGATCCTCTCCATGGGCCACAGCTCCTGCCAGGAGCCTTCTCTGGTGTGGTTCTCCTTGGATTGCAGAGGGACAACTAACCTGTGGTGTTTTCCACAGGCTGCTCCAGTGTCTGAAACACCTCCTCCCCCTCCTTCACTGACCTTGGTGTCTGTAGGGTTTTTTCTCTCACTCCTCTCTCACACAGTTGCTGTGTAGCGTTTTTTACCCTTTCTTAAATACATATTCACAGAGGTGCCACCAGTACTACTGATTGGTTCAGATGTGTCCTGTGGTGGGTCCATTGGAGCTGGCTGGAACTGGCTGTGTCCAAAATGGGGGCAGCTCCTGGTATCTTCTCACAGAGGCCACAACTGCAGTCCTCCAACTGCCGAAACCTTGCCATGTAAACTCAATACAATATATAATGTTTAAAGCCCAAGCTAGAAGGTTACTCTCCTTAGGCTTTCTCTTCTATGGGTAGTTTTCTCTGTTGGATAATTCATAGCAAGTGTTTAAATTATGTTTACTGAGGTGGCTCTGGAAACTCTTGAAAAGCCTGATTCTCTCCATTGACTGTATCAAGAGTTGTACTAAGACTAGGTAAGAATGAACTCTTTACTTAGGTGTCTAAAGTAGATTTTGTGCTCAATACATTTAGCAGTTATTCATGTGCAACAATAAAATTTACAATAAACAGATATTGAGAATATTTACATTTTCTGCAGATTTTATTCTAGCTATCTTTTTTCTTTTTTTTTCTTTTTCTTTTTTTTCTTCAGCTGGTTTTATACTGGCGTCTGAAATAATGACTCAAAAATTACACCAATTAATTTAATAGGTGATCAAATTTCATTTGGTATGAAGGTTAGTGTCCCGGTTTAACACACAGCTGGCTTGAAACATTTAAACCTCCAGTCAGTGTATGTATAACTTATAATTCATTCAAGGATTTCAATTTTTTTTAGTAAGAGGGAAAATTTCTATCCTTTTATTCTAAATTCTGGATATCTTGCTGACATGTGCACATGTGTTTATATAATGATACATTCTTCATGTCTTATAACATCTGAAAGCATCTGAGGCATTAATATATTTCACAGTAATAAATGCAATCCAAGTCATGCATTATTTCTTTTGTAGTGATAGGTCATAATCCTAGATGAAACTTAACAGTTCAAATTCATTTTTAACCGATTATTTATATTCATTTTCAGCAGTTTATTTGTATTCATTTTCATTCCTGTAACGTAGCAAGCTATCGACTGCTTCTCAAATAGGAGAGAATTGTGTTCTCTTGAATTAGTTAGAGCGAACACAAAAAGAAATACATTAAGTCAACTCAAACTCTACAGTACAAGTTTGATAATGAATAACCTCCAAAACCATAATACTTGTTTCAGCATCACTTATATGACATTTGGAGCTAAGGGTCTTCCAGGGCTATATAGCCAGTACGTAGAAAAATTGTAATACAAGTTGCATTCTACAGTTAATTATCTTTTTGAAAACCTGAAAAACATTATAATAAATATTTTTTTCCTGTGAGAAATAGATGAAAGATTTGGGTATCTACGGTTTTAGGTTTTGTATGCAAACATGTGTAGTTCTGCATGTGTACACATGCACATTTCTTTATTGGTATTAAAAGAAATAGAACCAGATTTTTTTTTTTTTAATTGTCTAAACATTCATATTTAGCATTACACTGGGTTTAGACAAATTGCTCCATCACAGCCAGAGCTCTGAGTTGCCTTATAGTGCCCTAAGGAATAATTTTTATTTATCTAATTATTCCTTTGTTTGAAGGAGGTGGAGGGGAAGGGAGAGTTATTTACTTTTTTTTTAAATACTAGAAAAACACAGAGATACAACCAGGCTGTCTTGTCAATCAGGTAACAAATGGGGCTCTAAATTGTCTTCAGCTCTCCTTTTTCTGCCATTAGTTCTGTAACTGATTTTAGTCCTCCTGCAATGCACATAATTTGAACGGTACCTCTGCCATACACAGGGAAGTATAATGAAGAACTACACAGTGCACTCATCCAGAGCTCAGTTAGGCATAAGGATCTCAGATATAAGTGCAGTGTACATATGGCAAACCCAGGGAACATGTTCAAAGATGTGGGAGAATTTGAACAGCCTTTGACCACTGCTGCTGCATGTCTGCTACAGAGGCCAGGACAAGAGTCTGATCCAAAAGTAATGTAAAATAAATGCTAGGACTATAGGGCACCAGTGATTGGATATTTTACTCAAAGCTATTGGAAATGTTATAATTTTACAATTCAATATTTTCTTTAGGGGCTGACTTTCCCAAAATTGCTAGTGAAACCAGATTTTTTAAATGAATATTTTATCTGTGAGAACCACTGTATTTAAAATGAACTGCCCGTGGAATGTTTCCAAAAAGTACTTTGGGAAAGGACTTTTCAGACTTATGTTTTTGGAATGCAAGTTGAGTGCTTTTAATGAATTGGTTCTTCCAACTTTCTCAGGGTAGACTTAGGAGGGAGATGATAATTCTCAAAACCAGTTTTGCTTCTCTCTCATTGTTTGGTAAAGTATATGTATATACAATTGTTGTTAAATGGGCAAGGGTATTCATACCAATTGTTAGGTCCAGTGTTGCCTCCTGATCCTGTGGTAGAGATTTTAACTCTCTCTTGAATGCACCAGTGTAATCCATACGTAATGTATTAATATCATTTAGAGAAGATCAACTGCTTCTCTGATGTGTTCCATATATGGAACATATATATGCATCATATGCAAGCATCAACAGGTAGGCATTGTGGATCACACATAGGTTACAAAACCAGCGTAAAATTTGGGCTTTTTTAATATTGTAATTTAGATTCATTCAAAGGAAAATAAATACATAAATACACTGGCGTTAAGAGCAGATACCTAATAATTGCTTAATGTTATTCATTCCATCTGTTATAGGGTGTCATATAATACGCAAAATCAAGAGATTTTCCTTTTCTTTTAAAGAGAAAAAAAAATCCATTGAGACATGAAAATCCTGTTTTTTCTCACAAATGTCACTGCGGCGTATCATTCAAGTTCTGACAGTTTTAAGTTTGAACTGAGTTACTGAATTCAGAATAATAATAATTTTCCATGAGAAATGAAAATAGCAATTTTTAAAAATATTTCTAAAAGGTTTTTTGTATACTTAAGGTCTACAATTAAGAACTGTTTGAAGGATATAATGATGAAGTGCTTGATATATGTATGTGCATAAATATAAATAATATCTGAAAGGATACTAATATCTCATGCTACAGAAGGAATAAGCTGAACCTAAGAATTGAACAAAATCTCCATGTGGTAGGTTGACCATGGTTGGATGCCAGGTGCCCAGCAAGCACCTGTCCTTCTCCTCAGATGGACAGGGGGAGAGAAAATATAACAAAAATCTCAGGGGTTGAGATAAGGACAGGGAGAGATCATTCACCAATTACCATCATGGGCAAAACAGACTTGACTGGGGGAAATTAATTTAATGTATAACAAATCAAATCAGAGTTGGATAATGAGAAATAAAATCAAATCTTAAAACACCTTTCCCTCACCCCTCCCTTCTTCCTGAGCTCAACTTCCCTCCCGAGTTCTCTCCCTCCTCCCCACCAGTGGCACAGGGGAACAGGAAATGGGCGGTGCGGTCGGTTCATCACACAATGTCTTTGCTGCTCCTTCCTCCTCACCCTCTTCCCCTGCTCCAGCATGGAGTCTGTCCCACAGGAGACAGTCTTCCACGAGCTTCTCCAGCCTGAGTCCTTCCCATGGGCTACAGTTCTTCACAAACTGCTCCAGCAAGGGTCCCTTCCACGGGGTGCAGTCCTTCAGGAACAGACTGCTCCAGCGTGGGTCCCCCAGGGGGTCACAAGTCCTGCCAGCAAACCTGCTCCACCGTGGGCTCCTGCCTGGAGGACCACAGGACCACAGGTCCTGCCCAGAGCCTGCGCCAGTACAGGCTTCCCACGGGGTCACAGCCTCCTTTGAACACATCCACCTGCTCTGGCATGGGGTCCTCCACGGGCTGCAGGTGGGTATCTGCTCCACCGTGGGCCTCCATGGGCTGCGGGGGGACAGCCTGCTTCACCTTGGTCTTCACCACGGGCTGCAGGGGAATCTCCGCTTGGGCACCTGAAGCACCTCCTCCCCTTCCTTCTTCACTGACCTTGGTGTCTGCAGAGTTGTTTCTCTCACACATTCTCAGTCCTCTCTCTGGCTGCAATTGCTCCGATGCAGCAACTTTTTCCTCTTCTTAAATATGTTGTCCCAGAGGCACTACCATCATTGGTCTTGGCCAGCGGTGGGTCCGTCTTGGAGCTGGCTGGCCTTGGCTCTATCGGACATAGTGGAAGCTTCCAGCAGCTTCTCACAGAAGCCACTCCTGTAGCCCCCCTGTTACTAAAACCTTGCCACACAAATGCAATACAATGCATATTTTTAATGTATTTTGTATGTAAATGTATTTTATTTACAATTGCATATAAATGTACTGAAAAATGGTTTTCTGGGGGATATAAATTTAAATTCTGAAATAACATTGGAAAAAACACAAAGCTAGAAATTGGGACCTGAGAATTACAAAATTAGTATGAATAGAATCCAATATTTGTATTTAATTGTCTCTTCAGTTATTAAAATTTTACTCTGAAATTCAGATGCTTCTTTTTCTATACATTTTGCTATGCTTAATTTAAAATTAAATAGGAAAAATATTAAAATTATTTCCTGTCCTCCAACTCAGCAACAGAAACTTGTATTAAAACAGACTTTCTTTCCTAGCTTCACAAGAGAAGGCTAAAATGTCTTAACAGTGACCTGGTTCTTTTGATAAGGTTGTTCAGAAAAGATATGACTAATACTTTAGGATTTACAAAGCAGAAAAAAATTAGAAAATTAAGAATAAAAAGATAATTAAATCTAGACTTTCATTCAAAATAGAGTAAATTTATGGAATAAAGTGTCAAGTAAATCTAAAGGAAATGGAATTTAAATTGAAATCAATAATACATAATGACATACAATATAAAGGTTTTATAACCAAGAATTTGTGGAGGTTGAATAATGACAAGAAGAAAGTTATAAACTAACTTTGTAGACTATGCTAGATTAGTATTGTAATTGTTGGTTCACTTTACAGTTCTGTTTTTTGATGCAGAGGAAGGAATCGGACTATTCTGCTTTGAAAATTCTATTTAAATGTGAAATTTATGCTTTTATCAATGACTCTTCATAGTGTTTGATAGCACTAGAAACTTGTGGTTTCTATCCTTCAATCATGTTATACTTTCTTTTGCTATTTTTTATATATAGCCTTTTGCCTTTTGCCATTGACATTTTATTTAGTTTGTACAAACAGGACCTGTATTAACCTATAGATGCTTCCTGAACATTCATGTCCCAAATTCTGTACCAATACAGGGGTTACAGTATGATTTTGCTACAAAAATATAACTCTCATTCACTAGCTCATCCACTAACCAAAGTGGATATATGGACTGTAGAAGTCCATATATTCTTTGTTCAGATGCAGTGGCTTGTGGAAGATTACGGCCTCAGCCAATGCTGATCTGTCCCTAACATTACTCTTTAGAGTAATAAAATAGTTTGAAAATCACCGAAAAAATTATATATCATGGCAGAATGCATCCAGTTAGAAGGTACCCCATATCATGTTCTCATCCTATACGTTTGTACTGAAATCAGTGTATCTTTGCAGATGAAATAAGAATAATGTGTCCTAAACCATTGTACATGGATAATTCATTGTATAGCTGAAGCAGGCAAAAAAATAGGTTTTCCACGATTTAGAAACCAAATTATCAAAAATTTATATATATTATTATTTATTTTCCTTTTTTTTTTTTTCATGTAATGCTAGCAAACAGTTTTCAAGAAAAGAATAAATTCCCAGTACTAGATGATTTCCTTTCTGCATTACTTTACTAGTAATGGAAATGCCTCTTTCTTACCTTGGGTTGAATCACTGTGAGCTCCTACTTACATGCTTGCGACAGTTAAAGACATAAACTTGAAACAAACTTGAATATAAGCATTTAAGGCAAGGTGACCATTTCTTACCCAATAAAGCAATTAATTGTTTTTTCACCTTGCAATGAGTGCATTCTAAATGCACACATGTATAGGCACACATTATGCCACTGGTTATAGTTGCAGCCTGCATGGTTAAATGTTAAGAACATTTGTTTAGTTTTACTTAGGTTCTATTTGCTAGACTCTTCAAAACATAAAATATTCATTGCAGAAAGTAACTCTCACTTTAACTGAGACTTGTTAGGCATTGTGTCATTTAGGAATGAATTCAAATCTCTCTCCTCAGACACTCAGTGAATACTCATTTTCAACTGTGCCTTATAAACTCTTCTGGGTAATGAAACTCTATTTATTTAAACACGGAGGAATAAATGGAATTCAGAAAGTAAATAAAACAGTGAGCTGTAGAATAAAACCTAGTGTTGGCTAATACTTTTCTTTATTACTGGAGAAAGACATATTTCTTATCAATCTTAACCTTGTTGTAGCCACCTTCAGGAAATAAGACGACTCACTTTTTTTTTTGCCTTCTCTTGATGCCATTAATGCCATTTGCAAGGGTTCAGTGCTTTATGGACTCTATATAGAGTTAAATCATAACATCAGAGGGTCGTGTTAATGCAAAAACACACGAGGTTTTGTTGCTGAAGAAATAAATTATGAACTTGTCAGCCTTCCTTCCCAAAACAACCTTCTTAAAGTTGCTATGGTTGACATCCATTTACTATGTCAACCCTCATGATTCAGTCTATTTTATATAAATAATAGATAATAATGAATACAAATTAACATGGGATTTAAATGTGTTGGAAAATAATATTTTAAAAGTAGGAAAGTACTATCTAGTGATGGGGAGAAGTTGTTTTCAAATATGAAATTAAATTAATTAGGAGAAAAATTAAGCTCCTTCCCCATTTTATATGTCATAATGAGAGTATTCAATACTGTTTCCTCTAAATATTAGGTTAACGAGAACTAAGAAGGCTTCCATAGCTTGCAAATTTATCAGAGAATTATCATCCAGTATTCTTTTAAATATGAACTGTGAAACTCCATGTAACAGATACTTATTGAATATCTATTACAAAGGAATTTATAACTAATGTTGATCTAGAATGAATTGTATACAGTTCCTATCTCCTATATCAATTTTGTACTTCTTTAACTGGACATTGTTCCCTTTTAACTTTTTAATAAAGAAACTTCCAATGGTCATTTACAGCACTTTCATATAGTGTAAAAGTATCATCTTCAAGAAAAAAAAAGTTTTTAAAAATAGAGATTTTTTTTTCTTAGAAGAGTAAAATAAAGGAATAATGAGAACTTACTTTTTTTTTGTAAAACAAAAAAAGCCATAATCAACCCAAAATGGATACTGTCCTGCAAATAAAGAATTTTTTTGTGTCTGAGTAAGATTCATCTTCCTACTGTGTCCTAACCACTAGATTATATAGTCGACCTTTGTTTCAGTTTCTTCTGTTTACTGGGTTGTCTGTAAAATAGTTAAGCATGAATTTTACTCTAGAGAACTTGAGATCATATCTTTTTTTCCTACAGTTTATAATACTCTGAGACTCAGATTGCCTTAATGCTTCATGTATTCTAAATCTGGTGCTTACAAGTAGCTGTGCTAAACACAACCTTAGGGAGTTTACTAGATGTGGGCCTCCAAACTTAAGTCAGAGGATCTGCCCAGAGAAATATGGAAACATGTTCTTGTGGTTTAGCTTGACAGAAGATTACCTCTCTTGCTAGTTGTCAAGAAAAATGTAGAGCATTTAAAGGAACATGTCTTTAAAAGGACAGGTTGTTGCAGGGTATCATGGTTTAACCCCAGCTGGCAACTAAGCCCCACACAGCTGCTCACACATTCCCCCCGGGTGGGATGGGGGAGAGAATGGGGAAGGGTAAAACTGAGAAAACTTGTGGGTTGAAATAAAGACAGTTTAATAGGTAAAGCAAAAGCCACGCACACAAGCAAAGCAAATCAAGGAATTCATTCACTACTTCCCGTCGGCAGGCAGGTGTTCAGCCATCTCCAGGGAAGCAGGGCAGATATACTTGTACTTCTCCAGCCCTCCATTACTGTACCACTTGTCTTAACATCTTTTTTCATTGGGACAAAGTTTATGTTCTTAGATGTATTGCTTTGTTAAGTCTGAAGTGTTCACATCAGGATCATTATTACTTTTAAATTACTCCACTATTCCATCTCTTTAGGCTCCCCAAAGACATATGTGATTTGTAGCACATACACCTTAAATTAGAGAGAGATATTTACTGTTATTGTTTTAATTCTGAAGATTGTTGTGTCTCTGTTGTAATGTGTTTTTCCTCTTGGAGTAACCTTCGATTTTCGTTCTGTTCGCATTGCCTATTATATTTGCTGTTATTTACTTAATTTCTTTAAATCTTGCACTCATTCTGTTAGTAATTTGGCAATGGTACTCTATCATAGATAAGCATGTAAAGCATTTCTTGCATTACATCGACCAAGTCAATATATACTATAAGTAATGCATTCAAGTTACCATGTTTAAAGATAATTATACCTTTTCCCATTGTAAATGAGGTATTTCAAATGTTCTTTGGTAATTTACTACGGAGCAATTACACTTAAAAGGCTTGATACATTTCTTGGGTAATGGGGCTGACCTTTAATTATTTTATATATTCACTCCTGATGAAAGTTCATAGCATATTTACAATGCAAAACTATGTTCTTGCTAAAAAAACCCCACTGACAATTCTTTAAAAAGCAGCAGCTACAGATATTGTATGTTTAAGTGTGCAAAGGGACATAGTGGTTTGGAGAAAGGTAAAAGAATATTCAACATAAGGAAGGGAAAATAGAATATAAATCTGAAATGTAATGAAAGGAAGGAATGGAAATATGTTAGGAAAACATGCAGTGGTGCTAAGGAACATTTCTTCCTGACTTTTAGGGGCAAACTTCAAAAGTCAGCCTGCAAAAGTAATGGCAGTTCATTCCCAGGGACTGAAGCTGATTCAATAGAGGAGCAAATAGCTTAATCTAGGTACAAGGGAGGTAAGTGCTCAGAAATCCTTGAGAGAGATGGACAGACTTGCAGATGAGTGATGAATTACTTGTATATTGTCACAGGCACACAAGCCTGAAACTGGAGTCTTTAATTTGTCTACCAAAGAGAGATTTTGCATTGCATGAGCAATATTCACTTGCTGATATTTCTTATGAATCTCCTGACAAGCTCCAGGATGTCATAGCACTCTGCATAATCTAAGCTCTGATATTGGGGATGAGATTACAACTCTCAAAATGACCGGTTATAAAACCACTAGTCATCTTTAAAAATCATGTTCCCTTGCTTATACTGTTTACTTATCCCATGTATCTTGTGCAAATCAGACAAGAAATTAGACTTCTTGATTATCTTTTTTTCAGAAACCAGTGCAATAAGACTTATAATTCTCAGGGAAAATTGATGCATCAAATAAAACAGTTTTAATTGAACTAATTAAACACTTTCCATGCATTCATTTTTGTTATTTTTTGTGTGTGCATGTATTAAAACCCACTGAACATACATATACACATAAATTATAATCTGTCATTAATCTACTTTCCTTTGTTCTTTTCTTTTTTCTGTGAAATGTAAATCAAAAGAAAATTGCAGAATGCCAGGTGCAGCCTCTTCTGAAAAGTCTCTTACCAAGTCATCCTGAAATTGTGTCTCTCAGATAAAGGTCAAGGACAGAAGGAAGCAGTGAGTATGCAATATGGAAGCAATCAACCCTTACATTCATTTAAAAGCAGGACACCTTTAAAGAACCATTAGCAGTTTGTCACAAAATCAATGGGTCTGATTCTTTTTTCAGTAGCACAAATATAAATTGGAAATAACTCCAAGTTTATGAATGAAGTTTTATTGGCATAAGTGTCAATGTATGATGAGCTTAGAGGACAAAATTGTCAACCAGTTTCTGTTTGCATAGCTCCAGTATCACACTCCAACGGAGACAAGCACATGTATATGTTTATGTATGCACTGGTTTCAATTGTCCATTCTCTTTTTGTTTACCTATATCCTACAATAAATCAATTTTTGAAAGCATTAACTTCACTCATAACATTTTTTTTTTTTAAGACAAATTTGTCTGAAATTTCTACAAGGAATTTTTAGATATAAAATATAAAGATGAATTTTTTTTTCATTATTTTGATATCTTCTAGTTCTACATTTTTTTATATAGTGTTAATATAACAATCTATCAAATTTACACCCAGTTGCTGAATACAAAGAGGAGTCTCACTGGAGAAAAGAACAGTCATTTTGCCTTCTAAAATGATGCTCCTTTTCCACTGCCCCTACTGTGTGACTGTTATTTTTCCCTTTCCATGGTCAGGCTCGTATAAATAAAGTTGCAAGGGCCATGCCCTCAGAGTGTGACAAGAAATAATACTTTTACTGACACACATCTCATGGATTGCTTTAGATCAGAGACACATTATGTCAGGTGCCACGCTCAAACATCCAAAACCAATGTTCCAGGCTTAAACTGTTCTCAGTAGATAGCTCCATGGTTGCAAACAGTACTAATTTGTTAGACACAGAGATGCTAGCTGTTATTGAACTGATTGTCTTATTTGTTAATTACTAAACAAAACTCAAAATTTGACAAAACATTGCTCTTATTGATTTTACTGTTTTGATATGCAGTGCCTGTAGCTCTAGACAATAGATCTGACATCTTCACAACTCACTGACTAGGTTTTGGTTTTGGTTCACAATGAAAGTTCTCATGTAAACCTCACCCTGAAAAACAAAGGTATGCACAACACTTTTTTTTTTAAGCATAGAAACGTGCAGTTGGATGGCAATGGTGAAAAAGGAATAGAGAAAAATTCAGTTTTAAAATGAACACACACTTAAACATCCCTAGTAGAGGTGAGCCATATCTATGTAATGCCAGGATCCAGTTTACTGTTCATATCTACCTGTGTGGTAAAAACAGCTGGTTCAAGAAAAAAAAAAAATAGTCAAACTCAGTAAATGAAAAAAAATCTTAACAAAATTACCTATCTTTTTAAAATTAAGTTATTTTGCGTATTATTTGATATAACAAATATAGGGCAGACCTATAGTCATCCTCTTTTCCAGAAGAAGCTGCCACTCAAAGATGAGGGAAGAGCTTCACACCAACTAACTTCAGAAGACAGAAGTGCAGCCAGGGAACAAGTATAGACATACTGTATCACCAACTGGAGGTGACAATTTCTCTTCATTGACTATAGAGGAAGCTGAAAGAGATGAAACTTTTAAATTATATACCTCATTTGGGAGCGCAAAATAAGCCTGACAAATTCCCTGCTATGTATCATTAACTGTCATACTATTTCATCATGTTTGGGCATGATGCAATCACCATACTAGAGCATACATGATTACATTCCATACAAAAGCAATTATGACTAGGCCAGTGTGCTAGATATACTGATATGAGACATGAAACACACTATTACAAATAATATGGTCCTATTTTGTAGTACAGTTCTCTAACACATTAATCTTTTATATGCTCAGTTGCTACAGAAATGACTGAATATAAATGTGAAATAATTGTTCCTTTTAAACCAGCTTAAGACATAAACCAGCAGTGAGTATACCTTTTATCCTACCATCTTAATTCTAAGCCTAAGCATTTTGAAGTACCAGATGTTTTGGGGTTTTTTTGGTCAGGGTTTTTTTTGTGGTTTTTTTTTGGGGGGGAGGGGGGTGAATTAAATGGGGCATCTGAATTAAGATTTCAAAGACTTTATACTCTTGTAAATAATTTTCATCTTAATTAAGTATTAACTAAATATGTGTTCTTATAGCCTGTGTGATTTGCCTAAATTTGAAGTAGAACATTGGAAAGTCATTGAATATACATTTTCTTACTTCAAGAAAACGTTTATGCTTTAGATACTATATTGCAAAAGCAGAGGTTCTTACAGATGCTCTGTTTACTCTCTTGAATCTGATGCAAAGTCATGGAAGCTTATAAATATTTTTTGTCCTGTTGAAGTCAGAATTAAAGTTAAACATATCTGAATTTCTCTACAGGGGTGATGCTTTGGGAATTATCTTGAAATATCCTTTGTACTAGTGGTCCATTGCATTCACCTGGAGTACCACTGACCTCACTGAGACTCTGGGAGATGCAGAGTTTCAGCTGCACTGAGCTCATTAAAGAGCTGTAGGGTAGAAACTCCAGTTGTTTTCCATAAGCTCACATTGCCTTCAGTGGGACCAGGACATTTTTCTCAAAGCCCAGGCTATTAAAGGGAAAATAAACAAGAAAGTGAAGCCTCTAAAAGTTAATCTAAGGATATGTTTGATCAACAAAAATGTTTCTAAACATTTTTTTTTTAAAACAATCTACATTGAAACTTGTCTCGTGACATTTGTATTCTAATTTTATTTAGTATGGTGTATCGACATTTTTTGTTAATGGAGAAAAATTACATATGCTTAATACTCCCAAGCTTTTTGTCTTTTTATTTAATTTGCAAAGTAAGCATGGTCATAGATCAGTTTCTAATTTTCTTTTGTACTTCCAATGCTTTTAAAAATCTGAAATCCAAGTACCTTTCTTGCACATAAAAGGCATTTTTAATATTAATGCAATTCAAGGATAATTTATTTTAAATGTTAAATGTAATGGCTCACTGAATTCTTGGTAGGCTTCATGTAGTGACACAAAATACCACAGCATAAATTTGAAGAGAGATGAATTCATATTTTGATGTGAACAACATTTTTCAATTCAATGCCATTAAATCTAAGAAAACAGAAACACAAATCTTGAGGTGAGAGACATACACTAAGGAAAATTAGAGAAAGATTGTTCTTGTTCACTTGGTTTGTCTTAGTAGTAGCTAAGTTACTACTTGGTATTAACTTCAGACAATTTTCTTATATAAAATAATAATTTAGCTACCATAGTCAGAATTTTCTCAGTGGAGGTTATTTCAAATATAGTTTTTCTAACGCTGTTCATGCAGAGATACAGTCCATCCTCTTAGCTGCAAATAGCTGGTTTGTGTTTATATTGCCAGATTAATTATCTTTATTTTCTTAGTAAGCAGGAATTTTGGAACTTTGTTACTATAGTGGTAATATATAGGTGAGCGCATACTACTAAAGTGGTGTTAATCAATGTCACATTGTCCAGTGAATCCTTACATTCAGATATTAAACACGACATTTTTTAATTAACTTGAAGGTAATAATACATACAAACAAAAATAGCCATTCCAGGTCAGAAGAAATGTGTGTAGTAACAGTTCTTACCCGGCTGGTGGTGTATGTTCCTATCAAGCTGCCTGCTCCATAAAGACCTCATGCATTGCCACAGTTTTCCTCTCTGCAAAATTTCAAGAGCTAGAGCTTTATAGCTGTATGCTACTGAGGAAAGAATAGAACAAACAGAACCCTTGGAACATGGAAAGCAACTGCTGCAAATTCCCAGGCAGGTACAGGCAGGATAAAAATCTATTTGGCCATTGTTGTGCTATGGCAGGATTTTGCAATCACTTCGGACAGGCATGTGTTCTCCATCAAGAAAGAGCTTCCACTCGTTGTGCACAGGGCTTCTGGGGAGGACCTGCACACAGGGCATTTACAACACTAATTAGTAATCCAAGTAGGCACTTGGAATTACTCCTTAGAGGTTTTCAGTGCACTTTTCTCTCTCTGCTGTCTGCACACAGGACACAAATACTTTGTTCCAATGCTCCAAATCATTGTCTTTGATTTCAGTGATTACTTCTTGGTCTTTGCAGCACTTTAATTAGGCTCCTGTGAGTAGGATGTCCATTGTCAATTACATATCATATGCCTCACTGTTTTTCACAGGACTATATGGAAAAAAACATAGAAAATATTTAGTAAAAGTAATAGAAATATGTCACAGTTCTGAAAAGCATAGAGCTTCCTCTCCCAGTGCTGAGTAACAAGAGAGTACCGACTCTTAAGAAAAGACAAAGTGCAGACTAAGACTATTGCCAGAACTAAGTGCTTGTTAAGTTGTTGTGGTTTAACGTGGCAGGCAGCCAAACACAGCCACTCGCTCACTCACCCTCCCCCCCCCCAGTGGGATGGGGGAGAGAATCAGGAAAAAAACAGTAAAATTCATGGATTGAGATAAAGACAGTTTAATAGAACAGAAAAGGAAGGGAAAATAATAATAATAATTATTATTATTAAATATACAAAATGAGTGACGCATAATGCAATTGCTCACCACCTACTGACCGATGCCCAGCCAGTCCCCGAGCAGTGATCGCTGCTCCCTGGGCAGCTCCCCATAGTTTATATACTGAGCGTGATGTCATACGGTATGGAATACCCCGTTGGCCTGTTGGGTTAGCTGTCTTGGCTATCCTCCCTCCCAGTTTCTTGTGCACCTGGTAGAGCGTGGGAAGCTGAGAAGTCCTTGACCAGTGTAAACACTACTTAGCAACAACTAAAACATCAGTGTGTTATCAACATTCTTCTCATACTATATCCAGCACTATACCAGCTATTAGGAAGAAAATTAACTCTATCCCAGCCAAAACGAGGACATAAGTATATGTCCTTTTTTATTATTATTTTATTGAGTAATTATGTTGTCATAATGCCTGAGCTGGTTACAATTACACATATTCTCACTGATTTTGCTTAGCACACTTGTATTCTCATACAGATGCCATGTTGTGCTGGTTTTGGCTGG
>VZTQ01003198.1:0-40588 GCA_013400755.1 Pelecanoides urinatrix
AACTTGAAAAAGGAGCTGGAACTGGAATTTGTCCCTTGCGTAGAAAGTGTTGTTTATTTGTAAGAACAAAATGTTCTCAGTGATTGTTATTAGTTTAATCAAGCGGTCTCTCTATAAATGAAGAGAAAGGAACGAGCTCTCAAATTAATTTGGGTACTAAGAAAGCACCCCTTTAAAAGGAGGAAGAGGGCAAGACCGGAGGGGAACTGGTGTTGCGGCTTAAAAAGGTCTGCCAAGGGCTGCAACCCCTTTGGGCTGCGACCGCCGATCACTATGGCCCTGACCGGACCTCTTCGAGTCCTACTTGGGGTGAGTTCCTTGACCCTGACTATGGCAAACAACTGCAGTCGATGTGTAGTAACTACTAGAAGGGGACGGGTATGTTCCCAGACCAGACCTTGGTGTATTATTACATCGGGCAGCGATCGGCACTTTCAGCCGGGACACCCAGGCTGGGCATGCCCTGCCTCAGGCAACTGAAACCTGACCTGTTGGGGGGACCTGGGGCTTCCGAACGGTGGAGGACAGTGGTCCACAGGTAAAAATACAACCAAAGCCACACGTAAAAATGCCACTGTATCGTTTGAAACAAGAAACAATTTTTGTGCTGATATAAACTGCTTCAGGTGCGTTAGTTGCAGTGGAGCAGAGTCATTTTGCATTAGCAGTATTTGTTCTCAAAGTTAAAAACGTAATATTACATAGCAATGATGAATAAACCATCAAGCTTTGAGGTGTTAATATGAAAACTGCTCTTCTTTAGCACTCCACTTTAATGTAATTAAAATACGTTAGTTTAATTGGTTTGCTGGCTAGAGAATGTCACTGAGCTGCTGCATCTGTTGTGTTGACCTCTGAGTGCAACAGGAGAGACTGGTCGGTGGTTGGAGACGCCCGGATGCGATCAGGACACAGGCCACCAGGCTTTGCCCTCCTGACGCCTCTGGGGGTCTCTCAGAAGGTGGGATGAAGAGCAGTGCCCTCTCCCTCCTCACGCCTCCGAGAAGCGGCACCGGGCTCGCCACCTCGAGGGCCGCCGCAGCCCGCGCAAGGCGAGCGCTTGGCAGGGAGCTGGGGACCTCCGGCCGGCGAGAGCTGCGCGTCGTCCGAGCGGGAGATGTCACGCGAAGTCCTCTCCCCGAGCCCCGCGCCCGGCAGAGCCGCAGCCGCCCGTCCTCCTCCGCCCCGGGGGGTTTCCACACGGGTCTCTGCGAAGGGGAAGCGCGCGGCTGCTGGCCCCCGGCCCGGCACGCGTTTTGCAGCACCGTCCTCCCAGGAAACCTGCCCCGGCGTCCTGCTCAGCCAAACAAACCGCTCCTTTGCCTTGACTCATTAATGATTGAATCGTATGCAAACTAGGTTAAACGGCGATGCTGCGCTGCGCTCCAGGGATCCCAAAGTTCTCGCCGAGGCATGGTCCGGGAGTGCTGAGGGAGAGGCAGCGCCAGCCCCGGGGATGGTAAGGTGTCCTGTGCCCGAGAGCCGGCTGCCAGGCTGCGGCTCCTCGAGAGGACCCCGCTGTTCCTCTAGCGAGACCATTTCTGAATGAGCCCTTTAACTGTTTTAGCCTGACTGCTTGCTTTAAAATTGATTAATCTGTCTTTTTCTAACAACTACCTAAATCAACGTATCTGTCAATACAGTAATTTTTGAATTATTATTTGCATTTAAAGTGCTAATGTTAGTGTGGTGTTTTCTAGAATTAAAATCTCGCTGAAGTGTTGAGCTTCTTCTCAAGAGCCCGGCCAGCGGGGCTAGGCTAGGTGCTGCCTGCGAGGTCATTCCGACCAGAGTCGGCATTCATGGCTATATAATTTTTGTCTCCTGCGGTACACAGTATAAGTGTAGATATTTGCTGGATGTAACTTTATGAAGTTTTGTATATGCTGTACTTTATTCTGTCTCATGATCTACCTTTAAAATAAAATCCAGTGCTTTGAGAGCAGAGACCTGTTAACAAATTCGAGACACCAGAAAGACTTTGAAAATACTTAAAACAATTACATGATTTGTGGAGACTGTCTTTAGCAGATTTTGTGACAGTCACATTGCTGCTTTTTCTAGCTTGATTTTCATTTTAACCTATATCCCATTTTTTTAACGTTTTCTTTTCCCCTGCTTTCTAATTGTTTTGCTAATATTTTAACCAAAGGCTCTTGCTAAAAGCTTTCCTTATCTCGCAGTTCCCTGCAGGTGGGTGTCTTTGCCTGAGGAGGGAGAGGAGTGAGCACTTGAGATCCTACTCTGTTTCTTTCCCCGTAGCATGGAAGCATTTTTTCAACCAACCTTTAGAAAGAAAGCAAAATTTGTCCGCAGGCAAACTCACGCTTGGTGCAGCTTCCTAGAAAGCTTTGCTCCTTACAGAATACTGGTTGTGCTGCTTACTTCCAAGCCGAAAGGAGAAGCTCTTTGTCTGGAGCCAAAGAGAAAATGCAGTAGCAGTGCGGAGGGGCGGCCGTGGCGCGGGCAGCCCTGCGGGAGCTCCCCCGTTTGCCGGCCCGGCGCCCAGCGGTGCCCCGGCAGGGAATGGCTTCTCCTCCTCCGGCCGCTCCGTGGGGCCGGGCTTGGGGCACCCCGTTATGGGCAGGGGTGGGCTTAGCAGAGGTTAAGAGCTGTGCCGGAATAAACCATACACAGTCTTCTTGCTTCGTAGGAAGTTAATAACAGAAGTGGCTTAAAGTTCGTGACTTTGGCTTTGAAGGTGTTTTATCCTGATCTTGACCATGCTGTCCCCTTGGCTCCAGCCGCTTTCATATCAACAAGGACTCAGTCGTAACTGCACCTTCCCTTCTTGAAAGGGCTTTTTGTAGAAAACAGAAGAGACTCGTAAAACCCCAGGCGCAGGAATGCCCTGTGTCTGCAGGAGCGGCTCGGAAGTCCTCCGGCACGCCTGCCGCGATGCACAGGATCCCGCTTCATCCTCACAGCACCTTCCGTGCCGTTCTGGTACCCAGTCACGCACCGTACAAAGTGCGTGATGAATGGTTCGATTAACTCAATAAACACATTCTCTCCCGGCTTCTTAATGAATTCCAAGTGACGCTGTCAAAGCATGGCTGTATTGCTGCTAATGAGTTCATCCTCCATCAATCCTGACAGCCGGCTTCTGCTTTAGTGATGAGTGAGGAGACCACGGGACAGGGGTTGGGTAACAGGGAGGCAGATGACCTCCAGCAAGGGCTGTGACAAAGCGGTGACAAGCGAGCCCCACGTTCCCAGCCTCTGGTACCGCCGTGGGTTTGGCAGGCGGCAGCTGGCACCTTATGGCAGGTACCTTCAAGTGATGCTCTTACGGCAAACGCCTCACACAGGTTTTTTGCTCACGCAGGTTTTCATCTTGCTCGGTAACTCTGGTTGGTAGCTGAAAGTAGAAAAGTTGTGTGCATAAGGAATATTCTTCGAGTTTAAGTCTCTACTTACCATATAAGCTGTAAGGAAACAGCATGCTATATTTGCCTATTACAACAACAACATGAAAATGGCCATGCAGTGGTCTTTTACTAATTTTTGGTGTTTATTTTTTTTCTTTTGACTTTCCAGGCTGTGAACGAGACACATGACTGTTTGCTGATGAACAGAGTCCTAGAAAAGTATTATCTTTCCACCATGTACAGCCTTGTGTTCATTTTAGGCTTCACTGGAAACACCATTGTTGTGTTTGGCTATATTTTCTGCCTGAAAAACTGGAAAAGTGCCAACATCTACCTGTTCAATTTATCATTATCAGATTCATTATTTCTGTGTACTCTTCCAATACTCGTGGACAGCTACTCCAGAGATCAATGGTCAATGGAGAGCATCTTGTGCCACAGCAACAGATTCCTGTTGCATGCAAACCTGTACAGCAGCATTCTTTTCCTCACCGTTATCAGTATTGATCGATACATGCTCATAAAATATCCTTTCAGAGAACATATTCTACAGACGAGGAAAACGGCCCTTATCGTTTCTGTTGCCATATGGATCGGGGTGATACTGGAACTGCTGCCGCTGATGTATTTCCTGGAGGATATAACGCCTGTCGATAATTACAAGTGTCTTGATTACGCAAGCTCTGGAGACCCCGTGAAAAACCTCATCTATAGCATGTTTCTGACTGTCTTTGGGTTCCTTATCCCTCTCGTGATCATGTGCTGCTTCTATGTGAAAATGGTTCTTTTTCTTAAAAACAGGAGCGAGCAATTCAGTTCCCTCCTGACACTTGAAAAACCTCTCACTTTAGTCATCCTGACAGTGGTTATCTTCTCCTTGCTCTTTACTCCCTATCACATAATGCGCAATGTCCGACTTGCTTCCCGAATACCAGCCTTGAACGTACCTGTGTGCACGCAGGGCATCATCAACAGCATTTACATCATCACGAGACCCATCGCGTTTTTAAACAGTGCCATTGATCCTGTTTTTTATTTCTTGATGGGTGACCACTTCAGAGAGATGCTGATGGCAAAAATAAGGCAGCTCTTGAGCAGGTTGACAACCACCAGCAAATGAACGAGTAAGGAGACCTCTCGTAGTGGGAGACGGGGGAGGAAACTCCCTTGGGGAAAGCACTCACCAACGTACAGTGCCATTTTTCTAGATAACTTTATATGTGCTATAGAATACGCGTGAGCTGATTGTGTTCCTCTCAATGCACTTGTTACCTTATTGTACCGGAGATCTCCTTCTGCGGAGCTGAGGCCAGCAAACCAGGAGCGACGCTCACTCACAAAGTACAGCAGGAAACCGGGCTCTCATAGCAGGATGCGCCATGGCCTACTCATATTGTAAATAAAAGATCAGCATGGTAGTTCTTAGAGGGAGAATATGCTGCGCTCAGACAGCTTCTTTGTCATAACTTGATGCTGGACTTGACCTAGGCTTGGATAAAATGTGCCAGGGGCTCTAATTCACACGGTCAACACAATCTGGGGATCAAGGTTGACTCTTCTTTGTAGAAGTGTTTGCAAACTCTGTGTCTCCTGGGAGGTTTACCTTTCAGAATAAATAACTGGGACAATTTACATTTGCAGCTGAATTGGCGAGGGCTGGCATCTTGGATGTGGTGGAAAAGGAGGGTGTGCCAACGGCTGGGTGGAAGGTTTTGTCGGCGTTGCCAGAAGGCGGCAGTGGCTGGGTTGCTATTTTTGTTTGTGATGAGTGCGAGGAGTGCAGAAAGCTGTGACGTTTGGCTGCTGGTCTTACAAGCATTTTGCAGAAGCGCTGGGACAGTGAAGATGAGTGTGTGTGTGTGCATGTGCAAACAGGTTCTTTCACACTTTGATATTAAAGCTGGTTTCAGCTTGCAGAAGTGAAAATAAGAAAATCTATCGTTTTAGTTCTTAACTGCGATTTGCCTTCGTACATCACTGGGGCAGCTATGCAAGCTCACACTGGCATTTTTGCAGTCACTTTTCAAAGTATAGACTTACCTAACTTTAACGTAATTATCTGTAAGTGCGAGCAGAATGTATAGCCTGAAGCAGGAGCTAATGAGGAGCCAGTTCTCTGCCTAACACCCCTGCAGAACTTACTCTCCAATTGACTGACCTGACTTCAAACATGAAGGGTGAAGAGATCGATGAAGTACTATCTTGTACGAGCTTGGGCTCGGGAAGGACCCGCCGAGAGCAGCGGCGCGGGCAGGGCGCGGGCAGCCCCCCTGGCTCCGGCAGCGACGGAGGGGCCCCGGCGAAGCGCGCGGTGAGCGCGGCCCAGGGGCACGGGGAAGGATTGCCGGCCGAGTCCCAGCAGAGACAACTTTCCTTCTGCTTTCCCATGTGTTGTTCACCTGCAATACGCTTAAATGTCTCACTGATACCTGCCTGCCTGATAATGCATCCTGTTAAAAAAAAAAAGCCTCCTTTGCATTGGGTATTTTGTTTCATATGTTTCATTATGTTTCTTTAACGTCCATAAGCCACCCTATCTGCCTTTTTCTTGTTAACAGCAAGACCCTAAAAGTCTGTGAGCGAAAGTACCCGTTTGGCTCAATTTGAGGGATAAAGTAGCTGTTTTCCTCTGCGAGTATCTCGCACAAATGCCCGCGCCCGCATTCCCCTGGGCGGCCACGACACGCGCTGAGTGCTACGCCCCGGCACCCTCGGGCACCCGCGGGGACCCCCCGAGCGCAGGGGGCTGCTGCTGCTGCCGCCGGTGACGCTGCGGGAAGGACTTTGCTGTCACATCGCAGGAGGGTCTCCTGCCCCGCTCCCGGGGACCTGCCGCGGGGGGCTGCTCCCGTCCCCCCGCAACGCCGCCGCCCCCCAGGCCGAGCACAGCCCGGGGCGGCTGCGCCCGCGGGGAGGGGGGCCGGGGAGCGCTGGCCAAAGTTTCGACTGGAGAGAAATGTGCGTAAACCTTTATTTTCTTTCCTCTGTTTGCTTGGTAACAAATCTTTACGCATAAATCACTAAATCACCTGTCGGTGGAAAAAAGATCCATCATGTGTGTTACAGCAGCACGGCCTGGGATAGATAAGGCTGCACTTGAGTTTCCATTATAAATACCTCCTGGTTTTTAAGGACCATTGTACCTAGCACCAACAGGCAATAATTCATGGCACGTGTTCAGCCCAATACAAATCTAGCTAAGAGCAGAATCTCCAAAAGCGAGCTGAATATTCCCTTTTTAAAGTTGGTGTCTAAGACACGAAAGAGGAATTTTCTTCCAGGGAAAGCACCATACAGCAATAAATATTAAGCTGAAACACCTTTAGTAGACTCACCTTTGCCTTTTGCAGTGGGCAGAACAGGACTTTGCAAAGAACTGTTTATTTTCTAAAACTGTAGCTATTTGGGGCTTTCCTGTACCAGCTCAGTGGCTTCTTTTTCCTGTGAATGGGCTTATGTGGGGCACAAGAGGGGTTGGTGGTTTTTGGTTTTTAAAATATGTGCATAGTCCCATAGCAGAAGTGGAGAGGCCATGTGCACTCTGCCTGGACATGCTGTTTGTATTTAAATTTTTTCCCGCATTAGAGATTTGTGGTCGTCAGCTCCCACACCTGACTATCTCTATTTGCTTTCACTGCTGCCATCCGTCTTGGCCTTGAGAATGTGAAAAGAGAAATTTTGCATTTTCAGCACAAACCCACTTTCTGTTGAGCCCGATTCCTTATGTGTGCCTCACCTAGGAATCTGCCAAACCAAACGCAGTGCCTATCGCTCCACAACGCGATCCACTGCACCTTCTGCTCTCCCCTTCACCTAGCAGAGTTGTTCATGAGGTGAGTGTAATAACGTGGTGAGTACCGTTAATGCTGGAGCACCACACTGGGTCCAACTCGCAACCCACGCAGCGTTCCTGGCTTTACGTCGGCGGCTCCTCGGCACCCCGTCAGAGGCGATGCCCGCTGCGGGCGGTTTGCCACGTGCCCTTCCTTCTCGGTGGTAGCGTTTCTCTTCTGGTGATTGCCATCGCCTTCACAGGGTACGAAAACGTCTTTCTTCACTTTTTGATGTGACAGAGCAGTTTCGTCCCTTTTTTCCTCCATGTGACGGCCGTACGTGCTGGGCGGTGAAACGGCAGCAACCCCCGGTTGTGCAAGCGCCGGCTCAGCACCCGCATCTCGGCTGCGCGGGGGGAAGCGGAGGGAAGGGGCCGCCGGGCGCTGGCGCGGGCCCCCTGCTGAAGGCAGGGCAGGAAGGAAGGAGAAGGCAGGAGATAAGTGAACCTCCGCCTGCCAGCCACTCTCCAGCAAACAGCTTGTGCAATGCTCCGCTCGCGTGGTGCTGGCAGCTCGGCCTCCCCCAGCAGCTGCGCAGAGGGGCAGAGAAGACAGGCAGCTTCCCCGGCAGCGTCCCCCTTGGTAATTTGAAAGTATCTATTTAATTAGGCCCGTAGGAATCTGAAATGGTAACCCACAGCCTGCTGTTAACGACAGCAGAAAGCACATCTCTGCCCCTTCAGAGGGCAGGCGGGACGGCGAGGCTGGTCGGGGAGCGCTGCTGAGCCTGCCTGGCGCTCGCCCCGGCTCATCCCTGCCCGCGGGTGGGCGCGGGATGCCCCGAGGCTGGCAGGGGCATGGGGTGCTCCGAGTTCGGCACCGGCACGGGACGCTCGCGGCAGGCACAGCCGAGGCAGGAGGACGTGGTCCTGTCCCAGCGCTACCAAAGCAAGGTCTGGTTTTCCCATCAGCACACGTGGGCAGCAATTCTGTGGCTGCCGGGGAGGTGACTCCAGGCTCCTCGTATGAATCAGGAAAAACGTCACGGTTTTGCTTTTGTTTTTTTTAGCGCAGAAGCTCAAGCTGAAGGTCTGGGTTAAGATGTTCTCCCCAGGGTTGGGTTTGCTGGAAAAGGAGGCACTGCCAGCCCCACAGCATCCAGGAGTCACTGCCCTGGTCCTGCCGGGGCCTGGCCAGGGTCCGGCTCCGCTGTCCTGTCCAGGCTGGGACGAGGCCAGTCCGAGCCCCGTGACAGGGCTGGAGCCGTGGGCACGCCGGCTGCCCAGAGAGGCATCTGTACAGCACGTGGCATCCCGTATCCCGGTGATCGATGGCCAGGAGGTGATTTTTCCTTGTAAACAATGTGTAGTGACAGTTCTTATGGATTAATATGTCCAATTATTTGTTTTGCTGTGTCCGTTGAGGGGAGCAGGGTCATCTGCTCCTTATTAAGTGCATTTGAGTCACTAAGGATACCTTCCTGTGTACACACCGGTGTCGCATTTACCTGCACGGCTATTCCCCGTCGGCTTGGTACCCAGCAAGTAATCATATCTCCAAATATATGCTCTTTCTGTTAATATATACTATATATCCATCATAAAAAAGTTGCAAAGTTAGAAACTAGTGCCTGTGCATTTGAGAGCCCAGCACTACTTAACAGAACTCCCATATGTTATATCAACTGTTTTTTATAATAGTGATGCTATTATCTCTCTAGTATGTGTACAGATCATATCATGGCACATGAAATTTTAAAAGACAGAGGCTAGCTAATTAGAAAATCAGTTATTAATTCATTTGGCTGAAATTCTGGACGACTGCAATAGCTCTAACTTAAGCAGGAGCAGTCTGGCAGCTGTTAAGCTCTTCTTTGTTTCTGTGCAATTAAGCTGCAAGAAGAATACTAAAAAAATGACACCAACAACTTCCCGTGAAGCGGTAGCATCAAGCTGCGGGCAGGGACAAGCGCTGCTGCTCCAGCGCGGGGTCTGAGGGCCGTGGGGTGAGCGGGGCCCGGCTCAGCGGGGCGCAGGCTCAGGGCCCCGCATTTCCCCTCTGGACCCAGGTCCTGCAGCCCAGCCCAAAACCTGCTTCGGTTCCCGCAGACGGGTGGGGTTTGGAGCCACAGAACGGGAAACTAGAAATATTTGCATGCCCTGGCTAAGCAAACAACAGCCTGAACGCTCGCTTCCTTCCTGACGAGGAGGAGAAGCCCTGGGGCGGCACCTTCCCTGGCGCGCAGCACCCTTCCCTGGCGCTCAGCACCCTTCCCTCTGGGCAGGTAACCTCCTCCCCAGCTGAAGGGCGGCTCTCAGCGGTACCAGCGTCAGCAGCAGGGAATATCTGCCGTTACAAACAGTGTGCTGAGATCTCTGAAACCGTTTTGAGACTCAGGATTGATTATAAATCCCAATGCTTACCAAAGCTGCCTTTCACAGCACTACCTATTGCACAGGTTTGCAGCACTTACAGATCCAGGCAGTATGTAAAACCAACATCTTCTGAGATTCCTCATGGCAGATATTATTTCCCATTTCATATATTTTTGCCAAAATTCCACACTGGTGACAGTTGGTTTGTGTCTCGTGTTGTTATTTTCAATGTTGCCTTCTTTTTAATGTCCTCGCTGCAGATGCTGTACTCCAGCAGTTGGACTTGTGGGCCACCTAAGATGCAGGAAGAGAAACGTAGATTTTACTGACCATTTATTCTAAGACCAGTTGTTGTTTAATCCCAGGAAATATTTTCTATTTAATAATATAAAAATATGTAATATATAGGATCATAGGATAACTCAGGGTAGAAGGGACCACAGGAGATTGTCTAATCCAACCTCCTGCTCAAGGCAGAGAGCTGTGAGGTCAGACTGGTATATCCACAGTAACTGCGAATGGCAAGTCCGATTTCTCTCTATGCGAAGAATGAGATATAAAACAGATATAAAGATGTATAGCCAAAATAAATACCCATATTATTTATATAATTAAGCTTTAGAACCAATCTGTTCAGAATGGAAGACAATGAATTTTAAATATCAAGCAGTACAGACTAATTCTTTCTAGAAGGAAAATTTAGCAGAGGACATTCATACTAGACACGTCACTAGTGTTAGAAAACAGGAGTGGGGAAGAGATGGCGATGATCGTATTAAACTGCAGATGTAAAGTAAAGCCACATAGTAAGAAACCTTTTGCGTATGCACCAAAGCTCAGAGCTTTGCACTTGCTTTTAACTGAGCCAGGTCTAAGAACAAGCCTGTGCCCCAGCTCAAANGCCCCTGGCTCCCTCTAGCTCGGTGCTCTCATTTCTAACGCTGCTGCAGCAGACCTACCCTTTTCTTCTCTTAGACTTCATAAAGCCATTCTACTTAGCTTGGGAGCTCCTAGACAGAACCCAGGCACCTTGGGTGATTTTAAGACCTGTTGAATAAATAGTCTGTAGCATCTGGCTAGAAAAACATGAAAGTTTCTTTCCGAAAGGGCTGCTATTCAAGAGGACTGTTTTCTTCCCTCTAAAGTTACTCTCTGCAAATGTACCTGGTTTGCTTTTAAGGGGCAGGCCTCAGGGCCTTCGCATGAACCAGTTGCATCTCACTTCACAGGTGAAATGCATAATTCTGTAAAAACCACCCTAGGTAACAGTGCGGCTCCCCCAGCCCTGGCTGTCGTGGTGTTTCCAGCGCCGCGACCCCTCGCAGGCTTTCGGCTTTGTTTTGTATCTATGCCCCACATGACATTAAGGTAAAAAACTCTATGGTAAATTTATGCATGCATGCTCTCTGCTTAATTTTTCTACTCCTGAGCAGTATGCAGACAAATTTAAATACAACCCCCCCAAAGCACAAGCTCTCCTGAGGGCTGTATTTCCCCTAGGCTGGGCTAAGCGGGGCTGAGCCGGGGTGCAGGCGTGGGGTAAGCGCCATGGGCTGTCGGTGCTGTCGGCATGCGTCCTCCCCGGGGAGAGCCACGCGATGCCCCGCCGCTGCGGCCACGGCCACCCCGCTGTGCCACCCTGTGCCGGCCGTCCCGGCCACCTCACGCCCCGCTCGGGATACAGGCACCAGCACCAGCACAGTGCACTGGGCTTCGGTTCGGGTCCAGCTGGGGTTTTTTTGGTTTCATTTTGTTTTGTCTTCCCTTATTTTGGGTGGGGACAGAAAACTCGGCCTCCAGAAGAACAGGAATTCAGCTGTGAGTCAGACTGAAAACAGTCCAAGTATGTTTTAGTAGCGGTAAGTGATCTAAAAATAAATGTTCCTTGCGATGAGCAGTGCTGGGTAGCACGGGGCTGCGTCGCCGCGCCGGGTGCCCTCGGCTCTCCCCAGCGCAGAGGCGTGCTCCGAGCCCAGCCGCCTGCTTTCCCCGTCAAACGCAGAAGCCAAGGCATTGGGCTACTTTTAGCCACTGTTTTAGGCACCTGACGTGTCAGTCTGAAAGAGGGAGAGTTGCTTTCCAGGAGACGCCTGGTTTTAGGGGACGAGCTGTGGGAGCAGGACCCGCCTTTTGAGGGAAATCACAGCTCGGCTCCAAACCCACCCCACAGAGCAGCGGGATGAAAAATGCACGAATGTCTTTTTTATTCATTCAAGACCCAAGCAAACCTCAGCTCCTCTGCAGACCGGAATATGTAAAATGTCCTACAGTGTTTTTTCTGACATTCAGAGGGAATTTCCAGGATTCGCCTTTGTGCCCATTGCCTCCTGCCCAGGCAGTGCCGCTCCCCGGCACTCCCGCCTCGGGGACGGGAACCCTGCTGCCTTCCCCCGCAGCCCTCCGGCGGTGCCCTATGCCAAAGCAGCTTCTGCTCTGCAGCATTTTAATAATTATTTACAAGAATATCTTTCCAGAAGGACAGGGTGGCCCACAGGCTGCTGCGGTGGCTCTGGATTTAGTGCTGTGCCGTGCGAAGGAAACTCGAAGGAAACTCAAAGTCCTGGAAACTCAAAATGAGCTCTCCCCGCTCAGCTGCAGTGTAGCTGTGTGCTGCTATGCCCGCCTGCACCCGCCTGCGCCCGCCTGCACCCGCCTGCACCTGCCTGCGCCTGCCTGCCCGCCGGCGCCGGCCTGCCCGGCTCCCATGGCGGCGCGCGGGCAGCTTCTGCCTGGAGAGTCACACCAGAGTATTCCCCACAGCGTAGCTGCTACAGCTGGACGACTTCAGATTTTTAACCACTGATGTTGCCAGCGATAGAGATATTAATTCAGCTGATTTTTGCTTCTTTTCAATTTGGTTTCCACTTTCTAAAAATATTTAAGCTAAATAATCTTCCTAAGCCCAGGAGGAACTTAATTCTTTACGAGAGTCTGTAAGCCAGCCCAATGCACTCCTGTGTTTGTCTCCATGTTATCACCTCCGCAGTACCCCAAGGCCTATGGACAGCATCTGAAGTGTGCGGTAAAACACATATACTTAAACGCTTACATTTTACATATTGGTTCAAAGCAGCTTTATAGCAAGTGCTCTGCGCCACAGGGGTCTGACCTAACCACCCCGGGGACGGGACATGGCAGTGACTGACGGCACGGGCAAGGTGGCTGTTAGACTCGTCTTAATTCTTTTTGCTTTTCCAGTCTTATCTTGATTCTGATCCACACAAGCGAAGCCAAACATGTAACTGCTGCTTTTGACTCATGTTGTCCGTTCCTGCACTCTTACTTCACTTCCTGACGTTGTCACGTAAGAATCGCAGGATGGGAAGTCTCATGAATTAAGTCATTTGAATTAATTAAATAATTAAGTAATTTGATAAATAAAAGCAATTCAGCAGCTTGCGTGCTGACTTTTGAAACAGGTTCTGCGCTCTCAGCTGCTGTAAGGCTTGTTCTTACGAATTCCTTTTCCTTCCTAGAGACCTGCTGGGTTTGGTGAGTGCTGCTGAGCGGCAGCTGAGTCCCACCGCTGCCGGTTGATCCCCTCTCCGATGGGCGCTGGGGACCCTGCCCCGCACAGCCCAGCCCTCCCAGCAGCTGCGGCTGCCGTTCCGCCACCAGCCCCGCCGGGGACGAGGTGCCGGGGCAGGGGCTGGGGAGCGCCCCGCCGCCTGGGTGAGGGGCTGGGGAGGCCGGCAGTGCGGCCGAGCGGGGGGATGGATCCCACCTGCCCCGGGCTCCCCGCCCGGCAGGGCAGGGATTAAATCGGGAGGGTGCGGCTGGCTGCTCCTCGCAGGAGGACCCCCCCATGGTGGGTGGGAGCACCCGGAGTGCTGCGCCCCGGGCGCATGGAGAAAGAGCCAGCTGAGAAGGTAAGAATGAGATTACATTTCTCACACGTCTTTTCCTAAGTAAATAATAAACTGCCGCAGAAAATTCTGCTGCTGAATGCGGCATTTCTTGGGAAAGCCTTGTTAGGTGATCTGCTGGAGAGACAAAGCTCACATGGGGATTTTGTGTGGTGTTGGGTTGTGGTGTGAAGCATCAGATGGAAATGTGAGTTACTATAGAGAAAGGGAGTGACCTAGTTTGGTTTATCTAGGAACGGAAATGTATCTCGGTGTGCGTGCAGCGATGCGAGGGGGAATCATAGAATCATGGAAACACTAAGGTTGGAAAAGACCTCTAAGGTCATCGAGTCCAACATCAACCCAACCCCCCCATACCCACTAAACCATGTCCCCAAGGGCCTCATGTACAAGGCTTTTAAATCCCTCCAGGGATGGGGACGCCACCACTGCCCTGGGCAGCCTCTGCCAAGGCCTGAGAACAGGCCTTTGCCCAGACGCTCCCTGTGACACAGGCGGGAGGGTTGTGAAAAGCGGCACGTGGAAGCGAAAGCGGGGTTGGCACACAGGGCCCCTGGTCTTCCGCAGATGCGTGTTGCTGGCTGAGTCAAGGCTCTGCTGCATCAGTCCTGCGTGATAGCTCCGGCCGTTCCCTCAAAGGCATCCTCTCCTTATGTTGAACTGAGGCAAACGTGATGGAAACCGTAAGGCCGTTAGTCTTCCAACGCTACATCAAAGCGTTAACCAACTTTAAACGAAATGGCCTTGCAGTGGATGAAAAGGACTGCTGGTCCCGGCGAGGTGGCCCACGCCTTCCAGCAGCGGAACACCAGTGGGGAAGGTCAGACGCCGTTGTGGCACGGGCCGTCTGTCCCACCCTGGGCTGGGGCTTCGCCCCCACCGCCCCCACCGCCCTCACGCGTGCCGGGAGGACGCGCCTGGCCGCAGCGTCCCTGCCCCGCGCCCGCGGCAGAGCTGCGCCCGGGTGGGAGCCTCACGCCGGGGCGGCAAGAGGTGGTGTCCGAGGAGTGATTTGACCGGTCAGACCCAGCAGCAGCGGTTCAAACGCTGTCTTTGTACAGCCACAACAGCGATCAACGTGCCCGATGGGTATAACGTGACTACGTGGGAAGGTATCGCTCCTAGCAGTGGCTTTGCAGCCTTTCCAAACCACCGGTCGCTGTTAACGTCTCTGTTGGTGGAGAAATATGCAGATGCAAACACTTCTCCGTAAGCTGGCTGGTATTTGCTTTTGGGTTTTTCTCTTGATTCTACCGACATATGCTTGCCTTGTGTAAATCTTTGATTAGGCTGAGAGCGCTTTGGGCTCAGAAGCGAAGCTGGAGGAAGCAGTGTTGTAACGGCAGCGGTTCGTGTTTCTGCCAAGCAGGAGGGGCAGCTCGACCACCACCGAAATGTCTGTGCTGCTAACGGGAAAGGAGAAGGAGAAGCCCCTGGAAGGAGTGCTTGGCCTCTGCCTGCATTGCTCCCTGAAAAAACTTGGTATAACAACAAGATAATCTAAATCTTGCTAATCTCCTGTGTTATTACTTCATACCAACGGAACAGAAACCACTCCTTGATGTCCTCTAATGACACACTTAAATCGTTAACCCGAATAATGTCGCCTACTTGTGATGCTGAGAACTGAGAAAGCTAAAGCTAAAAATGACTGTAATTCTTAGGAACCAGATTTGAGTTATAGGGGTTGACAATAAAGAACTACGGAGGTTCAGCAAAGAGATCGATTATGTGCTGATTACTTGGCTTCTTCTGGACATGGAGAAGCTGAGGTGGCTGTGCAAGTGCAGCTGTTGGGGATGTAAAAGATGCAATATTGAGTTACGTTGAAAGGGCACCTAAAGTACTTTTTTCTTTGAAAATGATAAGCCTTTATAATAGGGGTGAGGATGACTTAAACTTGTAAGATTTTGTTCAGTACAGATTTCTCCACTCTTAATTTAGGAAGAAAAGAATGTTTAAGAAGTTGAGTTGAAGACTTGGGGCTTTTTTCCCTTGTGCAGAATAAGATGCTGAGACCTGCTGTTTCTTTATGTAGCATTTTATTGTAGCATTTAATACAAACTAAGATTTCAGAGATTTATTCCTTCCGAGACGTGTCATAGAAAAGCCAACCCCGCTCCTCTGCCAGGCTGCGCGTTTCTGCGGGCGGCCGAGGTGCAGCGGATCGCGTGCGGGAAGACGCAGCAGTGCCACGGCTCCGCCGGCCGCGGGGGCCCTGCGCACGCAGCGGGTCCCGGAGCGGCGAGCGCGGCTGTCACCGCACCGGCGGCACGGAGCAGCTCTGCGGGGCACCCGGGCTGCCCGTCCCGCCCGGGGCCGGAGACGGCGCGACCGCGCTGGCTGGCGACGCGTGGCTGTCCAGACGCTGCTGGTCAGGGAGGAAGGGAACGGCTGCGAGAGGGAACAAGGGCTATGGCAGTAAATCCAGAAACTGGTGTAGCGAGAGCTGGCGTCAGAGAAACTTGTCTGGGGTTTGACGGCGGTGTGAATTTGACAATAGAAAATTTTGATATACAGATATATTTTCAGGATATTTCAGTGTCATGCCCGCCTTTGCCTGTTAGAAGAGCACTTGGCAAAATAGCGCCCAGGTGGTGCTGGCAGAAGAAAAGGTTTTTGCGCACAGGATGCAAGTCTCAGGTGTGAAACTGAGCTCAAGTGCGTTTTGGCTGCAAATGTTTAAGATGGAACATAAATGCCAAAATCAGTAAATGAAGCATTGATCTGTTAATGTATTGGCTCCTCCATGATTTATCATCTGATGTTGATTAGGAACATCCTTGGCTATTGACCTTTCTTTTCTTTTTAGTGATGTGTCATCAATTTATTTTAAAACGTTGGCTTTTGCTTATTGCGGCCTATCTCAGTGTGCATCTGAGAAGATGACAGAGAGTCACTTTATTATACACGTTGTGTAACTGCACAGCTTTGAGGAAGACACCGGTGGCTGCAGCGGCGATGCCATTACTGACCTTGTTTGCAGTTCTCTCACTGCCAGCCTCAGTTTCCCCGCGGTCGCTTTCCAGCTGCTTTCGTGCCTCCTCCCTTGCAGCCGCTGTAGAACGGGCAATGCCCGTGCCAGGCGGCTTGTGTCCTCCCCCCAGCCCCGGCGAGCCCCTCTGCAGAGCCAAGGTCAGAGCCAAAACGTCTCGCCTGTGCCTGGGAGGGGAGATACAGAGGTTGTAATAAAGCTATAGGAAAATAATAGGTCTGCAACGAGAAACTGTCACCTAGGCTGAGTGGCGTTACAGCTTCTTGGGAAGATCCTGTCACGGATACAGGGAAGGAGAGTAGAAAGGAGTATCTGCTTCCATGGATTCACTTTGACTTTGAGGAGTCACTTTAACAGAGTCTATCCTGGGCAACGTTTAAATATTTAGAATGATTCATCCGAGTGGAGGGTGAATGGCGTTCAGTGTGCTCTTACGCGTAACACGTGCCTCTTCTCTTCCTGTAGAGAGCACTTTCCCCCGAGCTTGGCACCAGGAGTGTCCCCTGGGGTGGGGACGCGTTTCGCCGTCGGGACTGCAGCAAGGGGAGCCTGGGCTGGGGCACGTCCCCCCTCGCTTGTGCACCGCCGGCGATACTTGCAGCGTGGGGGATGTAAGGCAGCAGGGAAGCGTGGGTTCAGTACCCACTCAATTTGCTTGCTGTGTCTACCAACCCACACCATTTTCTTTTGAGCTTGTTTCAGATGGGAGAAGCGATTGTGGCAGGCAAACTGGGTTTGTTGGGCTTGTCTGACACCGAGTCAGGAAGTGGGAAAATTCGTCACCATTTTCAATAAACTGAATGTGCAGATGATGAAATTCTAAAGCAAAACTGAGAAATAATATCGGGCTAGAAACCCTTGACTAAAAATACACTTGTGAGCATGAGTGTGAGCAGCATTCCTGTTTGTGTGAGCAGCTGAGATTGAGCAAATCAAACATTTTAAAGGCTGTCGGTGGGCTCTGACGGTCGGTGTATGCTCTTTCCATGTTTCGTCAAGACTACCTTGTGCCTTTGAAAACATGACAGCCGCAGTAACGAAGCAGAGGAGATCCCTGAGCAGATGGCACGGGAATAGCATGGGATAAGGAAAATATACATATCATGTACTGGGAATGTAGATGAGGGTTCAGATCTTTGTTCCAGAGCGTTATGGGGTGTTCAGAGCATCGCTCCGCAGCCCGTGACATTCAGCTTAGGCTAAATTTGCAAAGACATCTGAAATTTTGAAAGTGAGCCGTTTTTCTGTTATTTGTAGAGGTAATTAAGTTTTGGTTGAATTTGGAAACCTTTAAAAACAACTGGGGTCAAACAGCATCAGATTTGGTTGGATTAGGTGAGTACTGACATACAGAAGTGTGAAGCGTGATTTATTTTGGTATCATTGAAGGAATTTGCTAATATTCATACCTGAAATTTGGGAGCATGTTACTGTATTTTTAGATCAGCCCTGCAAAGTCTTTTTTTTTTTTTCATTGGAAGTAAACTGGATATTCACTGTGCTGTAAATGAAGTAAAAACTGGCATGCCAGCGTGGCCCGGAGGAGGGCAGACCACAATGCCCTATTGTAACTAGAGGACTGTAATAAAACATGATTTAAAAACCTTTTGTGGCCAATGTGACCCTTAATATCACCTGTTATGACCAGCAGCATTACAGGAGAGATGCTTAGGAGACAGAAAAATGAAGGACCCACCAAGCGTTTGTTAACCAGGTCATTTAACGGCTACTCACTGTTGTTATCCCTTCTGGTCTGTTGGTTTAAATACCTGCTGGTAATAATTTGATGCTTTTTATTTTTTATTCCCTTTAGGCTTTTGTGTGTGTGCCGAGCCAAGCGCTGGCCGGTCCCCAGCCTAGGGCAGCCGTGGAGGGGGCACAGGCACCGGTCCCTGCCCGCGCCCGGCCGGGGGCCGACCCGCGGTTTGATACAGGGTGAGGGAAACCCTGGGGCGACCGTGTGTCCTTCCCTGGGGCAACCGTGTGTCCTTCCCTGGGGCAACCGTGTGTCCTTCCCTGGGGGGACGGTGTGTCCTTCTTCCCTGGGGTGACCGTGTGTCCTTCTCTGGGGTGACGGGGTGTCATTCCTTCCCTGGGGCGACCGTGTGTCCTTCTCTGGGGCGACCGTGTGTCCTTCCCTGGGGCGACCGTGTGTCCTTCTCTGGGGTGACGGTGTGTCCTTCCTTCCCTGGGGTGACCGTGTGTCCTTCCCTGGGACGCATCTCGCTGGCCGCTCCGGGCTTGGGAGCAGCGACATCAGCCGGGGCTGTCAGAGGAGGGATCTGGGGGGTCTGGGGGTGATGCCCGGGTTGGGGCACAGCGGGGGGGCTCGGCTGCAGCTGGAAGCTCAGATGTGCTTGGCTTCTTCTCCGAGGGTGGTTTTTTTTAACAAAGAATATTAACATGTAATGGCACTGTATCCAACTTATACTATTGTTACTTAGTCATCTCATATATGATTAATAGTGATTTGCTAAGATATTTTCAGAGGGATTTAATAGGATTCTACATTGCAAGGCACGTGGCTACATGCTAAGCATTAGGAAGCAATCAGGTTTTTTAGAGAAGTTTAGAATTTTTTGATACAAAATTATGCACTGTGTGTCTTGCCGTGGAAAATACTGCTTTATTAAGCATATTGGTATTAAATTTAGTATGAAATTGGCAATAAGAGTACTTTAATGTGGTATATTCCTTCCTTCTGCTTTTCCAGCAACAGGTTCCTGGTGTTCATTCTAATCAATAAGCTTCTGTAAGGTCTTGCTTTCCTCAGGGTTTTTGCAGATGGAGCAAATGGGAGGTAATACGCAGAAATACTGTTCCATAGAGCTGATTTCCAAGTAAAAGCACTCAGACATATCCCATGTAAATGAAAGCGTGAAAAGCAAATCCAGCCCACGTCAGCAGGCGGGGGCCGGCCTGCCGCGGGCTCTGCCGGGGGCTGTGCCACGCCGCGCACCGTCCTCTGCCGCCGCGGCTCAGATGTGTGAGTCGCTCAGATGTGCTTCTCCCATCCTTGCAGTGGTAGCTGGTGCAAGCTGGCTTTAAAAAAAAAAAAAAAAGTGCTTTCTCTTTTTTCCTTTAAACTAACAAACAACCCCCTGCATCTTATTTCCTCTAATCAGCTAATGGAAAGTTTCAAATTGGGATTTCTTTAAATGATGAACCTTGGGCTGCTCACATCTAATCTTTTTCTATTGAATAGCTCATGGCACTTTATGAGTTTACCATTCTTCTAACCAAATAAAGCTATCAGGATGCCTGATTGTGTTTTACTGGCAGGTTTACTAGAGGAAATCCTCCTTCTGAAGGAGCACAATGGCTGGTGATTTCTCCAGGGTGAGTGGCAGCCAGTAAAAACAAACATTATCCTGTCGGAGTACATTTCTACAAAGGCCTGAATTAAAAAGCTTATGTATGAGGTTCAACTACCATAATTTCTTATCTAATAATATATTTTTGAGTGGAGAGGAAGTACTTTATCCCCCTAATTTTTTTTTTTTTAATGGTGTGTGGAGAAATTCTGGTTTCTGTTGTGCATTTCAAACCCAGTATATTTGCAGGGAATGATTTAGGTATTGACTACCCTAAGCAATGCTGGTTTGTCTGAGGTTTGCATATATAGCTGTCACAGAGAAATAACCTTTTCCTGATAGGAGAGCACAATTTATTTTCAGTGCCTATTTGGTTTTCAGGTTGTTTTTCTTCTCCCCTTTTAATTAATTTTTGTGCATTTTAGGGAAGTCATTATGAAATTACTAACAACACATTTAGTCGCCCTGTGGCAAGTTTCAATACATCTTCAAGAACTTGGTTTTGCTTGTGTCACGGTGCTTTTCTCCCTGGGGCCAGCAACGCTCCTCCGCCTGACCTCCGCGCCTGGGGGCTAGGCCTGGAATAAAGCCTCCCGCTAAGCCCAGCCCAGGCAGGCTGGCATCGCCCGGCTCGACCGTACGCGCTGCAGAAGAGCCTTTCCCGGCGGCCGCGGAAACCGCGGCTCACTGAGGTGTCCTCCACGGAGCGGCACCCGTGCCGGCGCCGGAGGCACCTCGCGCTGCGGCTGCGGGAGGCAGGGCCAGGGGCTCCACCTTGGCTCTGACCAAACAAAACCCGGCAGCAGGAACAAAACCTCGCCCGGGGGAAGCGCTGCAGCTCAAGCGCGACTTTGTGCTGTAGTAGGTTGAAGGTGCGTCCTAGGAAACGTGGACAACCTCGTACGTGATGCCGTCGGGTGCTTAAACAGTTAAGGAGCCATGCTGTGAGGTCGAAACAGGGATCTTCTCTCAGGGGCACTTTGTTCCCGTGGCAGCCACGCTCACTGCTGAGTATGATTTGCATGTTATTGCCAAAGATATTTTGGGTGACTTTACTGAAATTTGCATGAAGAAAGCTTAAAGGTGTCTCCAGTTCCACAGGGCTTTTGGACATGAATATAAAGGGAGCAGGAAATAATTCCCTGTGAAAATGGAGCTGAATGGCACGAAAACACCAACTCTTGATCTTGTAAGGGCTGTAACATCAGCCTAGCATCAGTTTGCATATTAACACCCGTGTTTTTGAAGGCGCCTTTTCTTTTTACGGTCTCCTTTGAATAGCCGTACAGGCGGCCGCCCTCCCGGGGCAGGTCCTCCAGCAGCCGCCGGCCGCTCGGTGCCGTCCTGGAGGCTGGAGCCTCCCTGCAGAGGAATTTCATTCCTGGCACAAGCCGCCTGTTCCCGGCCCAGCTCTGCCGGGAGGGGAGGCGAGACCGGCGCTTCTGCGGGGAGTTCTCTTGGAAAACTTTAACATCTTCTGCGCAGGGAGAGCAGAGGTGCTGGGAAGCACTGAAGGACGGTGCCTTGAGAAAGTATCGGCAGGCTGTGCTGAAGCCTCGTGCTGCTTCCGAGCTCTGCGCTGCCTGACGCCTTCGGAAACCAAACCTCCCTCAGGGGCCGTGTCTGTCCGGCGAGCCCTGCGAGAGGGCAGCCAACCTCCCCTGAAATACCGTGAAAACACACCAGCCCGCAGCCCTCTTGGGATTTAATGAGTACCGACGCGGTCCTCGAGCCCTTAGAGCACGTAAACCCACTCGCACACACGGGACGCCCCGGGGCTCGCTGGCAGACCCGGTGCCGGGGGCTCGGGGTGCGGCAGCTGCCGCTGTGGGGCTGCGGGTGCTCGGTGCCTCCCGGCTCAGACCCGCGCGTCCGTCCCTCTCCCCGCTATGGCTCGTGTGTAGCAAAGGGCTCTGGCCAACACGTACGTTTGCCGAGGAGCGCGATTCGATGGATCATCGGTCTGAAAATTGAAATGGGAGAATGAGAATGATTTTTGGTTTGCTTTTTATTTCTCCTTTATCGGCCTGTTTGGACAGGGTTTTTTCTTCATAGCTTTCTTCAAAATGCAGCTGAGCCAGTCACTGGGTTCTTTCGTAAGCAAAGCGTTTGGCCTGTTTGAAGCCGGAGCTGCAGCCTGGGGACTGTCCCCGGTCACCGACCCACTGCCCGGACCGAAGCCAGGGGAGGGGACGCCGGCGCGTCCCTGTTCGACGCCGAGCCCTCCGGCTCCCGTGGGAGTGGCTGGAGGGGGGAGACGAGAGAGAGGGGCTCTTCCTATGGGAGCTCCGCAGATTTAGCCCATTTAAAATATCAGCGTGATGCAGAGAGCTGCTTCAATCGAATGGGAAACCTGTTTCAGCAGTTTTTAAGGACTAAAACGTAAAAGTATGGGGGTAGTGATATTTTTCCTAATTTTGCTTTCCTGCACATGGTGAAGTTTGCTGTTTCAATATGATAAAACCCAGTGAAACACGATCTTCAGCCCATTTGGGAAAACGATGTGCTGGAGGGTTTGTGCCGCAGACAATGTCTGTCTTGGCAGCCGCCTGGACGAGCGTCCCGCTCCATCGGAAATAAATCCCGTGGAGAGCTGGAGCCGCCCGCCCAGCCCGGAGCACGCAGCAGTGCCCCAGTCAGCAGGGCTGGGGGACGGCAGGCGCTTCTCTGGCTTCTTTAATTGAAATTCTGTGTACTCAAGCCAAGACTTCAGTGGTGTAACTTAAATAATGCAGATATATGGTTCTTTCAACCAGCCAGTGCTGTCTACTGTGACAGAGTATTTTATTACAGTTCACCTGCTCCGTGCCCGCAGATCTCATCCCAAACCTTCATTTGACATCGGGGCTGTGAAGACGGCACGCCGCTTCTCCTGTTGTAAGTCCTGCCCGAGAAGCTGGACGTGGAGACGGGCAGAGCCCAGTGTCCTGCTGGCGCTGCCCGCGGGAGCCCCGAGCCGGGGCGAGTGGCTCCGTGCCCGCGGGGTGCGGGACCGGCCACCCCGGCCAGCACCGCCCGCGTCTGGCGTGCGAGGGCCAGGCTGGGAGCGCAGCCGGCCGGGACTCGCGGGGATGATCCTGCTCCGGGCATTGGACTGTCGGCATGGTGCTTCTCGCTACTTAGAGAAGCGTCACGAGGCATTTTAGATGGTTTATTTCCATAAAATCCCTTCTAGTTCACAGCTTTTGTTCATGGTTTTTAGGATAAGCGTTGTGGCCCTGAATGCCTGTCCCAGTCCTCGTCTTTGCCTTCGCCTCGGACCAGCTGCACATCTTTCATCTTCCTCTTCGTCTTGTGCATGGAGCCGGAGTTGGCTGGGCAGATGCTCTCTCCTTTGTTTTAATTTTTGTTACTTCCTAGAGTGATTTCAGTAGTATCCTCAAAGAAGCCAGAGATGAATTTTCCAGTTACCATCAGAGGTTAACGTATCCTTTGTTTTCTCCTGACTGCAGTACCTTTGGGCATAGTATTTGGTACAACTCGGCAAGGGAAGAAATAACATCAGAATTGACCTTGGTACCAAAATAAATAGAGAGGAATTAATGTTTAGTTATAATTATCCTGTTCTCATTAACAGTTCCTCTGCTTACTGTAAAATACATGAGGTTCCAAGGAGTTTTGTGTGACTTTTGTTGTATTTATGAAAGTGGCTTTTCAAGACCTACTGCCTGTGCAAGGAAGAAAGAATAAGCCTGCACGCTTCTTAAAACGGTTTTCAGGCTGCTCTGTGTAACACTCGGTATTGCTTTACACGAGACGAAGGTCAAAATAAACAGACTTAAATGCTGCCTCTTAGCTACTTTATTCCTACTTTGAATTATATCAAAGAGAAATTGGCTTTTTTATGACAGCTGTTGCATATCAAGGCAATGATTCAACCTGTTGTATAATGTACTGATATAACGGAAAATAATCATTTCTGAAACAGTATGTCTAAGCACGAAGTACTTGAATTTGATGCCTTGTGCTGGACTTAAATCTTGTTTCTTATTTTAAAGGTTTCCGCTTTATGCCTTTAACAGGCAACCTGTAAATCTGTTTTAATGGACTTGCTGTCTGGATGTGCACTTTTTATTTCTTTTTGTGTCTTTCTGTAATTTGATCTTTCATATCTTTTCTTCTTTATATCCGTTTCTAAAACAAATAATGATGCCCACACGATTCAGGACTCTCCTTATGCAGAGTACTCTGTATGTATGTATATATGTACTCTGCTATAGGGGTGTAGTCTGCCGTGGACAAGGCAAACCCGCCCGGGACAGTGAGAAGACAACTTGCCTGAAAATGCAGTAGTCAGAAGTTTGACTTCACAGTCGGGCAAGAAATGTAACGTGTTTGTGACATTCCCCTACTCTTATCGTATTTGTTACCTTTCCTTCAGCCATCTGAAGGCTATTAATTAAGCAGCAGTGCATTGCAAATATTTTGGAATGAGGGGTGTGACATCTGGTGACCCATGACAGGAGCATCTCTCCACAGCTGCTGTTCGCTCCTGACCTGCTGCTTTGTGTCGGCTGTGCCAGAACACAGTTTGGTGATGTGGAGGTTTGGAGAGCTTTTCTTCAGCAAATACCCTTATGATGAGAAGTTGAATGGAATGACTTCTGTTTTATATGGAGAAAGTTGAAAAAGTGTTGTAGAAATAAAAAATATCAATTTATTTAAGTAAAGTAACAGGAAATGTGTGCGTTCTGCACATCCTGAATTTTTACTGCCATGAAACTGCCTGCCGTCAATCCGAATCTCGCAGCAGGCCCGGGGGTCTGCAGCGGAGGAAACGGAAGGCAGGCAGGTCCTGGGCACGGGCGCGCGACGCCGGTGGGGACCTTGTCGTGCTCGGTGCCTGCTTCACCTCTCTTGGGGCAACTCAGACGTAACCTCAGACATGAAAATGAGATGTGATTAATAACGAAATAGAATCATAGAATCATAGAATCACTAAGGTTGGAAAAGACCTCTAAGATCAGCGAGTCCAACGTCAACCCAACCCCCCCATGGCCACTAAACCATGTCCCCAAGCGCCTCATCTACCCGTCTTTTAAATCCCTCCAGGGATGGGGACTCCACCACTGCCCTGGGCAGCCTGTGCCAAGGCCTGACCACTCTTTCAGGGAAGAATTTTTTCCTAATGTCCAAAATACACTTACTATGTCTTCTCGTTGCAGCTGTGACAGCACCACAACCAACCCCGCGCCCGGAGAGAGCCGTTCCCCTGCTGAGATCCCTCCTTTGACGCGGCGACGGGCGACGGGAGGGCGCTGGTGCCGGGGGCCGGCGGGGGTCCGCTGGCAAAGAGCAAAGGCCTTTGCAGCGGAGAGGTGTAGAGTCTGCTCTGGCGAGGAGAGGTAAACTCAAGACTGTGGTCTGTGAATCCTCAGCTTGTCGTTACTCGTATGTTTAAACTGTGACGGCTCAGTAATATTAAACATGAAATACTTGAGTCACACGTCAAATAGCAAAATAAAGGATAAATGTATTGGGGTGCAATACAAAAGTAATTAATTACATTTTCAACAGTTTAAATAAGGTAAATTTCCACTAACGTCATAAGTGCAGATTCAATCACAGAAAGTGTATCTTGAGGAATAAAAAACTCCAGCAAACTAGTTTTTACATTCATGCTACAAGTATTTTGGGGTTTTTGTTTTGTTTATAAAATAAATAGCAAAAAACCAGATACTTGCATATTTATCTCACTGAGCAAAATGCACTGCCCACAGGCTTTGCCAGGTCTCCTGCAAGTCAGCCTGCAATAGTTATTAATAGTTACAGTTATTCGGTTCATCCCAGATGTGGCATTTACCACGTAAGATTTTTCAGTTAAAGTGATCTTTAAAAGCAGCTGTTGAACTTGACCTTCCTGTTTTGCTGCTTCTGTCATTAGCAACACCTGAAGTTGCCACGTGCTCACAGGCAGCAGTGCGGCTACTGAATGGGCAAAGCGCTGCCGAAGCCCATCCCCACGGGCTGCGTGGAGGTTGTGGAGGTCTGTGCATGCCCCAAAGGCTGGCGCCTTTTTCACTAAAAAAATAATAAAAAATTGACCTAATAGTCCTTTACCTGAGATCTGATTTTTATGACACACTCCTATGCTTACTATTTAAATATAAAGTGTACAACTTCAAATACTGAGTTGGAAAATGCAGCTCGTGTTTACGGAATAAGCTAATCATTAACCCAAGGCTCCAGAGAGCTTGCCCTATGCCCGTCGTGGCCGCAGCCGGTAACGCCTGCACCGGCGGCCCTTCCCCGGGCAGGGTCTGCCCGTCGCGGGCGGGCGGCTGCGGGATCCAGCCTGCCCAGACGGGCCCCAGCCCCTGCGCTTTACCAAACACTTGTGTCACAGAAAAACACACCATGGAAGTTTTCGGTTTGTGTCAAAGTGAAGTGACTGGCGCGTTTTCTGTCTGCTTTCTGTCTGTCTGCTGGGGTTTGTGTTTGTCACCGCGTTCTGGTTAAGCGGTAGCTGCGTCAGCCCGATGGTAGTTCTCCAGCAATGTGCATTTACAGAAGAATCCCTGAAATCGTTTTTATAGATGTTGCCAGACTCGGATCCTAGGTGAGAGGAAGACAGAAGTAACACTTTTGTTGTCTTCCCTTTTTTTTTTTATCTGATAACTTTTAATTTGGGCATGAAGGGATGGGTCTGGGTGCGCATGGGCGAGGGCTGTTGGCAGGGGAAGTTGTCATAACGAAGCAATGTGGCCTCTTGAGATGCTGTGACCCAGCGCCAGCCCCAAAATACCGTATCTGTGTTGGTTAATTCCTCAGACTGGGAAAATATGTGCTATAAAAACGCTTGTTTGGAGGGCATTTTGTAGCAGATGATGTGTTTGAAAATAGGTCTCAACTAGACCCGTGAGAATTAGCAGCATCTTCTAAAGAAATTGAGGACTATGGTTTACTGGAGAGACAGGAGTTCCCGACGGGTGAGGCTCACACCCTTTTTGGGGCAGGCTCTGTGAGAAGCTGCTGAGAACAACTGCTGTAGCCTGGCAATACGTTTCATCAGCACAGACAGACCCTCTGATCTATAGGAACAGTCAATTCACTCTTCTGAAACCTGAAAACTGGTGTCCAGCACGTATAGAGCTTTGACTGTTTGTCGTTTAGGGACTTAATCACTATGGCAATTGTGATAGTACTTCTAATTACAAGTAATTGGAGAGTAATTCTATTACTGTCTGCAGTAAAGCAGTTGACTAATTTCCCTGCATCCTTATGCAGCCTCCTGTAGCTTGCACAGAAAATGTTTTTCAACAAGCAGATTTCTGATCACCTCCGTAAGAATATTTAGTGTGAGATTCTGCAATTCAAGGCTTTACCATAACGACTATATCCGCAGAAACCAAACCAAAGCGCTCGGGGCTGCACTGCCCCAGCCCCGGCCATCATCAAAGAGCACGAAGCCCTCTTCCTAAATATCAAGTTTTCTAGTAGTTTTAATAAAGATTTGGGGATTGACAAGCCATATATATGATGAGGACAACATTATATCAATCATTTGGTCAACTGCTAGAAGAAAAAATGAGCCAAGCAAAATGTTCTTTGATTTAGAGCACTGCCTAAATAAGGTCGCTGCTTTTATTTAGAATATTTAACAGTATCGTTCATCTTAATGTATTCCCAACCAATATCAATTAAAAAAAAAAAATTATTCAATGATTACAGAAATGTCTGTTTTCAAGAGCTCTCATCATTAAAGTAATTTTCAAAATACAAAAACGTACCGGGGACACTGGGAATGTGGGCGTTCCTCTGCTTTCCGAGCCGTTACTAAAGCCTTGCAGCATCTCACGGTTCGGCAGCCGGCAGTGCGGTCTGCGTGCTGGGGCTGGGGTCACGCTGCTTCTCGTGCTGCTTCGCGTTGCTGCCGGGCTGGGAAGTCCCATTTAATTAATTTTGTTTCCTCCCTTGATTCCACGAGCCCAATAATAAAGAGGGCAGAGACGTCGTTTGAAGCCAAGCAGGGTTGTCATGCGGTGCGTAGCGCTTCACGTACGGGGGAGCTAATCTGCAAAAGCAACGTGCACCTTATCGACCATAGCTTTATGTTTTATTTTTCATTAAAACCGCTGCAATGTTGTATGTGCAGAAGGGCAACGGAGCTGGGGAAGGGCCTGGAGCACAAGTCTGATGGGGAGCGGCTGAGGGAACTGGGGGTGTTCAGCCTGGAGAAGAGGAGGCTGAGGGGAGACCTCATCGCGCTCTGCAACTGCCTGAAGGGAGGTTGGAGCGAGGGGGGTCGGTCTCTTCTGCCAAGGAACAGCGATAGGACGAGAGGAAACGGCCTCAAGTTGTGCCAGGGGAGGTTTAGGTTGGACATGAGGAGAAATTTCTTTCCTGCAAGAGTGGTGAGGCCTTGGCACAGGCTGCCCAGGGCAGTGGTGGAGTCCCCATCCCTGGAGGGATTTAAAAGACGTGTAGATGAGGCGCTTGGGGACATGGTTTAGTGGGCATGGGGGTGTTGGGTTGACGGTTGGACTCGATGACCTTAGAGGTCTTTTCCAACCTCAGTGATTCTGTGATTCTGTGATTCTATGTGCAGAATGCCGCCGCTCGCGGTGCGAGCAGCAGGAGGGACGCTCCCGCGCCGCTGGGGCACGGCTCCTCTCCTGGAGCGCTGCACAGCGCCGGTGCCCGCTGCAGCTAAACGGCGTCTTTGGGATCACCCCACTTCCAGGAGTGGGGGCAACGTGCCCACCGCCCCCCGAAACACCACCCACCCCCGGGAGGCCCCCGGCAGCGAGGACTAAAACCCTCCTGTGCAGGAGCCGTTGGGGGGACAGAGGCGGGGGACGACGTGGGTGGCAGACCTTGATTCGGATTATCTCCCGTTACTAAATACCTGGAAAATTTACAAGTCCCGAAGTCTGATGCGGGGGGTGATGTGTATCTCTGCAGCCCTGTTTCTTCATTTTATGTTAACAAAACCACAGGATTTCCCTGATTTTTGTCCGCTCTTCATCGTCATTTAGGGATGGATGAGTGTGCTATTGCATTTCCTTTAAGTATGCAAAATAATCTTTGGGTTTTCTGGACTGGATATAGATTTGTCACATTTATATATAATATATTTTTCTCTTTTTAAAGTTTACAGTCTTACCACTTCCTAATTTCAATCTCCCTTGTTGGCAGGAGGGAAACTGTGCTCCCTGCCACAGCCTTCCCATCACCCGGGACTGTGGGAGCACTGTCAGTGTGAGGGTACATGAAAGGCTGTGTATTATTTTACTGTACATGAAAGGCTGTGTATTATTTTGGAGCCATTCTGCTACTCAGAGCGTTAAAGTGAGCCAGCAATATTAATAGGTCTCAGCATTTTGGTGGTAAATCCAGCCAACACCACTCTGGCGAGCTAACGTTCATCAGCTGATGTTGCTGTAACAAATGTCAGAAAAAAATGATAGTTGTCCTTTAGATCATGGCCCTTTAAAACCATCTCTGTTCCTGAAACTGCTGCATTCTGTGTAAAGGAAGAGTTGCCATGTACTTCCACTTGTGCAACTTGACAATTTTGCAGCAAAATACTTTGAAAATGTGGTTGCTTTGGATCACAGATATATAAAACCCCCTTATGAAGCAAAGGAAATACTTTGATGAAATGCCAAAATGCCTGAGCTCCCAAACAGATCAGAGTTTATTGCTTCTGTTAGCACAGCAGCATACATACGTCTAGTTAAATATTAAAAGCAACTAACAAGTCATTGGCTACAGCATCTTTCCATGAAGAATTTCTTCGTTTCTAAATGTGGCTGGTAAACTATTTGATGCCGCTACTCGAACTGCAGTTCAAAATGTCATGTCATCGCTGAAGCACACACGGCACCTTGCTCCTTTCACAACACAGTAATGAGGGTCCGCAGCCCCGTCCCTCAGGTGCAATTCTTCACTTGCTCCAGCTGATTGCTGCTTTGCTCAATTGCATCGTTTGGTGCAGGCATGAAATGCAGAGCAAACGCTGCTTGGGTGCTCTGGGAGGGTTTGGTGGCTCTCTCTGTGTGGTGGTGTGTGTCCCGTGCAGCAGTGTGTGTGTGTCCCGTGCAGCAGTGTGTGTGTGTGTCCCGTGCAGCAGTGTGTGTCCCGTGCAGCAGTGTGTGTCCCGTGCAGCAGTGTGTGTGTGTGTGTCCATGCAGCAGTGTGTGTGTGTCCCGTGCAGCAGTGTGTGTGTGTGTCCCGTGCAGCAGTGTGTGTGTGTCTCCATGCAGCAGTGTGTGTGTGTGTCCATGCAGCAGTGTGTGTGTGTCCCGTGCAGCAGTGTGTGTGTGTGTCCCGTGCAGCAGTGTGTGTGTGTCCATGCAGCAGTGTGTGTGTGTCCATGCAGCAGTGCATCCATGCAGCAGTGTGTGTGTGTCCATGCAGCAGTGCATCCATGCAGCGGTGCATCTGTGCAGCGGTGCGTGTCCCTAGCCTCTCTAGCCGGCCCGCACAGCCCTGGCAGCCAGGGACCCTGCTGTGGACCCAAACCAGGCAAGAGACAGGGAAAATGATTTTTTTTTTTTTTTTCCCNGGAGGGAAACTGTGCTCCCTGCCACAGCCTTCCCATCACCCGGGACTGTGGGAGCACTGTCAGTGTGAGGGTACATGAAAGGCTGTGTATTATTTTACTGTACATGAAAGGCTGTGTATTATTTTGGAGCCATTCTGCTACTCAGAGCGTTAAAGTGAGCCAGCAATATTAATAGGTCTCAGCATTTTGGTGGTAAATCCAGCCAACACCACTCTGGCGAGCTAACGTTCATCAGCTGATGTTGCTGTAACAAATGTCAGAAAAAAATGATAGTTGTCCTTTAGATCATGGCCCTTTAAAACCATCTCTGTTCCTGAAACTGCTGCATTCTGTGTAAAGGAAGAGTTGCCATGTACTTCCACTTGTGCAACTTGACAATTTTGCAGCAAAATACTTTGAAAATGTGGTTGCTTTGGATCGCAGATATATAAAACCCTCTCGCAAAGCAAAGGAAATACTTTGATAAAATGCCAAAATGCCTGAGCTCCCAAACAGATCAGAGTTTATTGCTTCTGTTAGCACAGCAGCATACATACGTCTAGTTAAATATTAAAAGCAACTAACAAGTCATTGGCTACAGCATCTTTCCATGAAGAATTTCTTCGTTTCTAAATGTGGCTGGTAAACTATTTGATGCCGCTACTCGAACTGCAGTTCAAAATGTCATGTCATCGCTGAAGCACACACGGCACCTTGCTCCTTTCACAACACAGTAATGAGGGTCCGCAGCCCCGTCCCTCAGGTGCAATTCTTCACTTGCTCCAGCTGATTGCTGCTTTGCTCAATTGCATCGTTTGGTGCAGGCATGAAATGCAGAGCAAACGCTGCTTGGGTGCTCTGGGAGGGTTTGGTGGCTCTCTCTGTGTGGTGGTGTGTGTCCCGTGCAGCAGTGTGTGTGTGTCCCGTGCAGCAGTGTGTGTGTGTGTCCCGTGCAGCAGTGTGTGTGTGTCCATGCAGCAGTGTGTGTGTGTCCATGCAGCAGTGCATCCATGCAGCAGTGTGTGTGTGTCCATGCAGCAGTGCATCCATGCAGCGGTGCATCCGTGCAGCGGTGCGTGTCCCTAGCCTCTCTAGCCGGCCCGCACAGCCCTGGCAGCCAGGGACCCTGCTGTGGACCCAAACCAGGCAAGAGACAGGGAAAATGATTTTTTTTTTTTTTTTCCCCTCCCCTGAATTTCTGCATTATTGCCCACTGTGGGTTTCCAGAAGGATTCATGTCCAGAATTTGAATTCCTGCAGGGTTCTCTGCTTAATTTGGTCTCCTTCATTTCAAACAAACCAGCTGGAGTCATTTAAAGTGCAATACTTCAGACAAATAAGAAATTGAAGCTGCTGCATTGTTATAATATTTTGGCATAAATAGTATTTTTCCTAGGGGGGAAAAAGGTGAAAAAGCTGTGGTGGCAGGAGGGCAGAAAGGTCTGAGCACAAGCCCCTGCGCGCAGGGCAGCCAGCAGAGCACCGGGGCGATCCCCAAATTAACCCCGGTGATCTCCAGGCCCGTGGCACGGGGGCCCGAGGGAGCGGAACGCTCCCGGGCAGCAAGGCAAACCTCGCCTACCGCGTCCGTTCCACAGCTTGCTTACGGAGGAGAATTGTTAGCGGTACTAGTTCCCGAATCCTGTTTATTTTATTTTTTACTGAAGTGGCTACAGGACGTTTTCTGCTGTTACAGTAAACGCTGTTGTGTGCTCCCAGTGTATGAACTGGCCCTTGGGCTCTTTGGAGGGAGGGAAATAAGGTCGAAGGGAATGTTTCTGTGATAAAATATCAGGTTTTTACTGTTAGGTGAAAGGCCACTTGTGCAAATCCTGTGGGCCTCCAACTGTGAAATAGCATACAGGCCTAATACTTGGTATTTAGTTAAAAAAAGAAAAGAAAGAGTGCTGGGATTTGGCCCGTGAAGGCCAATTTAGAATACTGGAGGGATGAGTTTGGCACAAAGAAATGATGGTTGGTCGTGGGTAAGTAAAGAGATATTTGTGATATCTGGGCTTTTTCCTTTTTCGCTAGACACACAAGAGTTGCTCAGTGGCTGACAAAAGCATTGTTTATGCTAAGGCTCGGGAAGCTATGTCTTGTCTGGCAGTACAGGGTCATAAAATGTAAAGAGTTAGATTAATGGACAGCTATATTTTTAAAAAATCAACAATTAGTTGTTTTCTTTCTTTTTGAGGATATTTCTTTCTCAGATGAAAGTATTGGAGTTGCCTCTGCTTCTGGCTGGCTTCTAATACCAAGTAGTTCTAATGCCAGTAAACATTTAAAACTGTTACGGATTTGGTATCGGTTTGAAAACAGTGTTATTTATGCAGATCTAATTGACTCTGGGGGACTGTCATAGACTGTTTTGTTAGGAATTAAGATTTAAGCATTGATAGAATTCCAGTCTTGTTAAGGAGGATAAGCGAAGATGCCTGTTGATGCAGTTTGCCCAAGCCTGCAGCGGGGGGTGGAAACGCTCTTAGCGCTGGCGTGAGGCTTGGCTGGGACGGGTCCCCGCTGCCTGCAGTGTCCGCCGTGTCGTAGCCACGTCTCTCCCTCGAGCGACCGGAGCACAGCTTTGGCTAGATGTGTGCGAGTCAAAAGCACGCACCCTCTCATCTCCTGTTGAGGAGAACATCTACGTTCGGGGAAGCTGCAGCAACGCCAGCCACGTAGCAGAACATGGGAGATGCAAACCCAGGGAACGGGCAAGGCCTCTCGCGGATCTTAGAGCTGGGTAGCCAAAATGTGACGTAGTAGGTCTGGAGATGAGATAGAGGTGTCTGAAGTTACAGGAGATGGGTGGGTAAGAGGCGGGTGTGCTGCGGATGGCGGGAGTGCAGAGGCGGGGGATGCTCGCACCCTGTTTCCACGGCTGGGGCAGCTGGAGTGGGGGGGTCGGGGGGGACTTGGCCTCCCTTAAGAGCCCACTAATTAAACGCCTGCTTTAGATGGGCTGCTTTGTGGCTTCGTGGTAATTGAGTGAATTCTTTAGATGGTCTGCTCTCTGGTTTTATAAAATCTGGAGAGTCCAGATGGCTCCAGAGGAGGAGGTTGGTAAAATCCGACCAGGGTACCCACGGCTCGGTCGGGCTGTGACCGGAGCGACGGCTTCTCTCGTGCTCAGCTGTAGGGACCTGCCTGCATGGGGCTGGAGTACCAGATGTGGAGAAATACATCTGTACGGCATTAGGAGAGTAAGAACAGCTCTTATACACATAGCACACTAACGACCTTCTGCTTTACTCTTGTATTTAATTGGAAAACCAGTCTAGCATGCGCATAATGCCTCCCAAAATAAGCTACCGATACTGAAGAAGCACAAGGGGAGAAACTTCTGGCTGGATGACATGTTTCTCAGTTTGTTAAGGATTATTGACTTTGGAAAACATTAGCAGTGGTTTTGGTCGCTTCCAGAAGCCTTATTGCAGGGGGTTGTACATGTCACCTTGGAGGAGAAAAGTTTCCTTCTGTAGCAAATTCGGTTCTAGTTTCCCTGCTGAAGTACGGGAAGAAATAAGAGAAGCAAGAGAAAATGAGCCTCTTGATGGAAGTTATAACGAGCGAGGGTTTATGGTGAAGCCACCTTTATGCACTAACAGAACATTCGATAATGTGCCTCATAAAGTGCTATCGAAGAGACAGTTCTGTGTGGATTTATAGAAAGGATGAAGGACTATTAAAGGAGGTCAGTAATAAATATGCCTTCACTATGACGTCAAAGGGGTGAGGTTAAGTCGAATCACCTTTAATATCATTAAGGATGTGGAAGGGAAAGGTAACTGCGCTCCCGGATGACGCAGCTGGGTAGGGATCCCACAAGCCCAGCGCAAGCTTGTTGAGTCGGGCAGGGGGAGGCGGACGGGGCAGCAGCGGAGAACCGGCCCTGGCCCGCGGCGCAAGCGGCTCCTCGGGAGAGGGGCGCCCGGCACAGGCGACGTGGGCGAGCAGCGGGTTAGACATCGCTGCGGGACGCAGCGCGGGAGGCTCGGGGGCTCCTGGCTGTGCCCGCCCGCCCACCGCAGCCCATGCTGCACCGTGCCCGGGACGTGCCGTCGGCATCACGGGCACCGCGACACCGGCAAACCCCGAGCTCAGGGGAGCCCTGCCTGAAGATAAGTGGGAGAGAAATGAGGCACGTTTCCAGGAGTTAATATTGAATTTGGCTGAGGTGGTATGGGCAGGAATGTGATATTGCTCCAAAAGAACAGGGAGGTTGTGAAAAGCAGGGAAGGAGAGGAGTTATGCTGGCCGTTTGCCAGGCAGTGGGGTGATAACGGGTAGAATTGAAAAAGAAAATTAAATAAAGCACTAGGCCTGAAAATCTGCAGAAGAGCTCGACGGTGGTGCCCTGCGCTGCAGGAGGATCGCCTGGAGGAAGGGGAGCGAGGCCGTCGGCGGGGACCTGCTGACGAAGGCTGCACAGAGCTCCAGAAAACGTGCCGGGAAGCGACAGCACGTGCTTCCTTTTAGCAAATGGAGATAAACTTCTTCCATTCCTAAAAATCTCTGACTCTGCTATATTAGGCATCTGCATTTGTCTCATGTGAACGAGGCTTAAATCACTCTATTGTGAAGAAGTCTGTCCTTTGAGAGGTCGGCGTTGGCAGCATTGCTGCAGTAACAAACCCGTGCTCCTCAGGAAATAGTAAACACTTCGGTCTGGTGATCTGCTTCTTAAAGACCGTGAGGAGAAATGAAATTAGTTGTGAATCTCGGGGGGAAAACGGCATTTTCAAGGGCTGTAGCATTCTCAGACTGAAGATCTTCCTTATTCCCAAGGCATGGAATGAGATGTTGAAAGTAATGTCAAACAGCAAAGCTGTTGGTGACAACTGACAGTGTCATAGGTCTGATACCAGTATTGGATACTGAAGAAAAGGTGTTTCGGTAAAGAGAAGGTCAGGGCGGGGGATGAACTGGTAACCTTACCAGTCCAGTAGCTTAGCATTAATGGAGCACCATATATTGCTCCTGATATGTAATGAGAATATTTCTGGTTCCAGATTCACAAATCAAGTTAGTTTGAAGGCGAAATAAAGCAATTCTCCTGTACTATTAAGAATGAAATGCACGGGAGCAAGGCTGCCTTGCTTGTTTTAAATGCCATGGTTATGCTGGCGTGTGTCCAAGGAGCGAAGTAGTCCTGAGTATAAACAGATTGTAGGAATCAGCTGTGTGGAGGGCTTGTCAGCCTGCTCTCCAAAGCACTTGCTGGCTCACTTTTTAAAACTATCTATTATTTTGTGCCTGGATACTTTGAGTATTTAAAAAAAAAAAAACCAAAACCCAAACCCAAACAAACAAAAACCCCGAACATCCAGCAGAAAGGCCTTTAATAGCTATCAATGTTTGGATTTAACTTCTGAAAGGCAAAACCACAAAACACGGAAACCAAATAAGTATCAGCCCTTTTACCTGGTGTATTTGCATTTATATACTGCCCATCTTCCACGTTCAGGAATTACATGTTTTACTTCCTTGAGCCAACCTCCTCCTCCTTACGGATGGACTCGATGACCTTAAAGATCTTTTCCAACGGGAATGATTCTGCATCAGATGGAGCTCAGGGAGATGCAGGCGCTCCCGCTGCTGCCCCTCGGCACAGAGCCGACGTGCCCGTGGCGTGAGGCGCGGGTCTGCGCTCGAGTTGCACAGTTTCTCATGGAAAACAGGAAAGTTGCCTAGACAACATCAAGGAGGTACAAGAGGGTCTTTCGCAGCCCCGCTTTACTATTACAAATTACACTGGGGTTTAATATAAAAGATTAGGATCCTGCTACTAGTTCCCATATCAGGGAAGAGACCTTTGTTTGCAACCTGGATCTGTTCGACGTGATACGCAGCAGGAAGGCAAAGCTGTTCTCTCCAAACACTGGGACGGGAATGAGGAGAGAGGATACTTTATCTCCGAACCAGGGAGAGAAGAGATTGTCCATATGTTTCCCACGTTTCCTCTGAGTCAGATAACCCTTTACAAATTAACCAGAGGGTCCTCATTCTTTTCAAACAAAACAAAATGCTCCTGCCCCTGAAAACTTTTAAAATCATTATTTTTGAAAATAGAGCCAAAGACCTGACCAAAAATAATGAAAAGGACAGAGTCAGGTGTCTGGCCAGACAAAGGTCAGCTTTAATGAGAAAGTGTTAAAGCTATTGATGTATGCAGAACAGAAAACTCTTCAACACAGAAAAAGAAAACAGCACTGTAGGATCAGTTCGTTTCTGATGGAAATGGCCTGGGTTTTTCCTTTTCTGCTGGGAAAACAGTAGAATTCAGGAAGTTCCAAAAGGAATTTTTTTTCTTGGTTTTATATTTTACTAGATCAGCAGTTGAACATGTAGCTTCAGCTTAATATATTAGCTTCTTTTTTTTCTTTTTCCTATTGTCATTCATGACCATTCCTAGCCCACAGACAGAAAACCCCCAGATTTAATTGCACGGCCTTTGTAGGCAGCGCAGAGACCCTCGCCTTCCCTTGCTGTTGCATGCCGTCAGCGCACGGGCTTTCCAGGTGGCTTCAGCTGCTTCTTATCGGAGCAGATAAAGCATCGGTGACTATATTTCATCCTTAACGAGGGCTAGCAGTCTTTTCCCACCTTTAAAGACGGTCTTTTCTCTCGCCTGCCCGATGGCCCCGGCAGGCTGGGGTGCCCATGGACCATTCTGGATGACCCCGCGGTTGTCTGTGCCGTCAGCGGCGCTGCCCCGCGTTTCGGTCTTCCCTAAAATTTGGAGAAAACGTGCAACGCAGGTTATTGCTTGGATTTCCAGCAATGTCCAGGTCTGCCCCATGTCTTTGGGAAGTGCAACATTTAACTATCTTCTTAATTTTTAGTGATTACTGTATGAAAATCATATTAGAAATCTTATTTTTACAGTACAAAGTGTTTTAATCATGATCCTCTTTTCTTTTTCTAGAAATAGATTAATTTGGCCATTTTGCAGTTCCTAGGTGTACTCCAAAGTTTGTTCCCTTTGCAAAAGGCTTGTTAAGGCTTTACCATCTCATCAAAAGCACAGACACGAGTGTCAAAATGCAAGGGGTCTCCCGGGCAGTGGAAACGCTGATTTTAAAATGGTTTTGGCACGTCATAGCCCTTCTCTGCTAACGGTGTGAAACGAGAAAGGAAGAAACGAAAATGCAAACTAGCCTGCTGCAGTCACCAAACAGGGACGTGTACAAAACTGGAATGAAGTTTGTTTTCAACGGACGCTACAGCTCGTGTTGTGTGGTCAGGATCACGTAAGTGTATAAGCATTTTTGTGCTCTGCAATCCTGATTTTTTTAACGATGGCTGATATTAGTGATGGAGTCGCCGCTTGGTGAGAGGTACTTGGGATAGTTTGTGTCTTCTTAGCCCCACGCACGCCATGACGGAAGCAGCGGTACGTGGATGCCCAGCTCGTTCATCAGAGAGCAAACCCGCTCGGGAAGGGGTTGGCCACTTTTACAAACTCCCCCACAGGAGGGCACTGATATTTTTAGGGGGTTATATATAGCGTGAAGGTCTGCGTGCCTTCCCGGCTCCTTTTAGCCAAGAAATTTGCAGAGCTTTTAGTGAAGTTGGGAGGTTTATAAATGAGGTTTGTGAGAGCAGTGGCTGGTCCAGCTTTGTGAGACCCCAGGAACAAGGCGGCTCTGGGGAAATACCAGGCTGTATTCCCTGCCGGCACTTCTCATTATGTTTGATGCGGTTTACAAAGACCTTTTCTGTGTCAGTGGGACGTCTGTGCAGAGCTACCCGGGACTCCTAGGAACTGGCTGAATCCCTGCTGACCGTAGCCCAGTTTCACTGGAGAATTACTGAGGTTTAGCTCTCGTTAGGTCTCGGCCGCGCTGTTCTCTTTCAGGCCCTGTTCTTGAACAGTGACTGTCCTGACGGGGAAATACTGTACACGCGAGTGATGTGCCAGCGCATGTGCCACCTACGCTGGCCATGACACACGAATGCTGTGAAGCACATAGATGATATTTCTTACATTTCTGCTTCTTGCTCAAATGTGTTGGTTTTTTTTTTTAACAGAGAACAGGTATTAATGAGAGTTATTTCCCATCCAAAAGCAGAAACCCTCTGAAAAAAAAATACTGATTATAAACTTGGAGCCTTTCAGCATTATGGGGGATATTTGGGTTCAGAAGAACAGATTACTTTATGAACTTTTCATCTATTCTGCTGCCACTATAATTTGCATAATTATGAAATCGTATTATTGACTCAGAGAATGAAGTAATGTAGGGCTGTTTACAAACCATGAGCAATCGTACGCCCTGGTTTTGCCAGCAGTTACCACCACAGCTACTGAACCGGGCGTTTGTTTGGGTCTCTGCCTCCGCAGGCAGCAGTGGGTGATCCCGCTGGAGCCGTCACGGCCCCCCTGCGCCCGCTGCCCCGCACCCAGGGGCTCAGCAGAGCGGCTCTTCCTGAACGAGCCTTTTCTTTCAGGCTTTGACCCGAGACCTGCTGCTCTCCCAGCCTCTCGGTATTCAAATGTAAATCTTCAGGTCGTGTTTGCCCGCCTTCCCAACACCCAGATTCTCTTTATGAAGTGGCATCCCAAATAGAATAATTAAAAATGCAATAATGATCTATTACACTAAACAACACCAGAACCCCCCAAAAATGTTAATACGTGTCCAGCCCCGTGATGGCGGTGTCCGCTGATGGCTCTCCCTGCCAAGGATTGCTGCGGGAGGGAGGGAGCCGAAGCTCGCCCAGGCAGCGTCATCCTCCATCCCCTCCCCGGTCCCGCACGGTCCGCAGCACCGCGTGCTCCTCTCTCCTCGGGCTTTTCGAGTGGCTGCCAGAGCTGCTTCAGAGCTTTGTCACATGCATTACTAATTGAACATCTCGACACATTTACATTCTCAAACCAAAAGCCCTGGGGCGCCGGCGGCCGGCGCGGTGCCACGGCGGTGGCTTTGCTGCGGCCGCATGGCACGAGCCCCGGGGGCGGCCATCTGCCCTGGGGACGGCACGCGTGGCCCCGGCACGGCACGGCAAGAGCCGCGTTCACGGTCCTCTCTGAAGGTCCTTCGTCCACGGGGCTAGCGATTGCTAATGACATTTGCAGGGAAAGAAAGTGTTTTGCTCGGCTCTTCTGCTTTTGCGTAGTTTTGCTCTCTGGCATCGTATTCCTGTGTTTGCGATACAGGCATCTCCACAGCAACAAGTCACAGGCAGGGCTATGACTTCAGCTGGGGAACATGCAGAAAGCGTCGATGAGCTGCCAAGCAGCAAAGACGTTGTTCCAGCGCGGATGCAAAAGGCAGAGAGTGACACCGCGCTTGGCCCCCGGCTGTCCTCCCTCCGCTGAGCTCCCGCTGGAGGTAGTTCAGGCTCAAGAGAGAAGAAAGCCCTTCCGAAGGAACTCGTTATTTTAGTATCTGCGGAATAAGGCCTAAGAAAGACCTCAGGCTTTGGACAACTCCTTAGCTTCTTCCTTTTTTATTATTACTACTCCTAGGCAGAAAGCGCTGTCATCTGACCTACCACCACCGATCTCCCTAAGCAGTCTGGTGTTGACAACACTTCAGCTCGATGCAAAAGAAACACAGAAAAGCAAATTACAGTCTGAGCAAAAATGTGCCAACAAGTTCGTCTTTAATCAGTAATTAACGAACGCTTTTACTCATTCATCGGAGCACAAAGACTGCCCCAGCTGCCTACCCGACACTGCAGGGAAAGCGTACCGGCCCTGTTCTAAACATTTTATAAGCCCATGTGTTAATATCACATTAAAGTGAGCTACCCGAAGAGACAAGAAGGGGTGATGTTTCTAGCACGCCGTGCCCAGCAGCACAAGAACTGTACGACAAAGCAGAAACACCTCTCTGTCATTTCAGCCGTGATTTTCAGACCAGAACAGGGCCCCTCTCCGGGATGCCTCCCTTCTGACGGAGACCTCGAGGCCGTGCTGGACGCCAGCACGGGCGGCTGGCACACATGGAAAACTGTGTGCGTTGCACCTCTGTGGTTGAAATTTCTGAGTAACTTTGCTCTCATCAGAGGATTTATTCCGACCAGGCTGCTGAATCTCTGAAAAGACCTGACAACTGACCAGCAAAAAGGCTTCTGGATGGGAAAAGTGGAGCTCCCTCATGCATGGCAGCCACAGCCTTGCAAAAATGCACCAAATTCTACACTAGGAATAGGTATTTCTTAGAAGAGCCTTCCAAAATCTTAGTAAAATCAAATCGGCTTATCATTTACGTTCTGCAATTCATGTGTATTTTGTTATGGATTAGCAATTGAAACCAAGACTCAAGATTTGGATCTGTGCAATGTCCTGGATCTTGCTTTACGTTTGAACTCGCCGGTTGGGAAAGATTGCTGGTTACCGAAAGGAGAGAAGTACATTCTGCTGGAAAAGGTAACTACATTTTTCCTGCTCTAT